>CM076573.1:683976258-684046258 GCA_034641835.2 Pinus albicaulis
CAAGGCCAATAGTGCATCCTTTTCAGATGACCAATGCTCCCCCTTATCCTGTGCATTCAGAGATGCCCAACTGCATCTCGAAACCAATTTAGTCTTCTGTAATTAAGTAGACCTGATCCTATGCATGGCAGAGACTACTCCCAGTTTCAGTCTGAGATATTCGAACGCTTCCCTAGGTAGAGGTTTGGTAAATATATCCGCAACTTGTTCTTTGGAGGAAACATATTCTAATTTCACCTTTTTCTCAAGCACTTGTTCTCGTAAGAAGTGATATTTGATGGGAATGTGCTTGGTTTTGGAATGCATAACAGGATTCTTTGAGATATTGATGGCACTTGTATTATCACACATAATGGAGATAGGGGATGAACATTTGATTTGAAAATCTTGTAGGGTTTGCATCATCCAAAGAAGTTGAGTGCAACATGATGTTGCAGCCACATATTCAGCTTCTGCTGTAGATAAGGCAATGGAGCTTTGCTTCTTGCTGAACCAAGATACTAACCGGGGCCCCATAAAGAATGCACCACCACTAGTGCTTTTCCGATCATCAATACTTCCAGCCCAATCTGCATCAGTGTATGCATGAAGAGTAAGATCAGCATTCTTTGGATACCATAGTCCAAAGTCTTGAGTTCCTTGTATATATTTCAATATTCTTTTCACAGCCTGAAGATGAGACTCTTTTGGATTGGCTTGAAATCGTCCAACAATCCCAACTACATGCATGATGTATGGTCTTGTCCCCGTGAGATAAAGTAGACTTCCTATCATAGATCTGTATTCTGGTTGATTTACGATGGGGGAATCATCATTAGAACTGATATTGCATCCGATTATCATTGGTGTACTTACAGGTTTGCAATCTTCCATGCCGTACTTCTTCAGGATTTGCTTGAGATACTTTGCTTGTGATAAGAATATACCATCTGTTGCTTGTTGCACTTGCAAGCCAAGAAAAAATGTTAGTTCTCCGAGTAAAGACATTTCAAATTCTTGCTACATATCAGAAGCAAATTTCTAACTCATAGACTCTTTATTACTTCCAAAAATGATATCATCGACATATACAACCACAATCAACAGTTTGTCATTTTTAGTTTTTGTGTACAAGTTGCTATCAGCAGATCCCTTTGAAAATCCTTGTTGATGAAGATATTTGTCAAGATGATAGTACCATGCTCTTGGAGCTTGTTTGAGACCATATAGAGCCTTTTTAAGTCTACAAACAAGTTTTTCATCATTTCCCAAAATGAATCCTTCTGGTTGTTCTATATAAACTTCTTCTTCTAGATCACCATTGAGAAAAGCGGATTTAACATCCATTTGATAAACTTTGATTTGTTGGAAGCTTGAAAACGCAAGAAACATTCTTATGGCTTCAAGTCTGGCTATAGGAGCAAAGGTTTCTTCAAATTCTATACCTTCTTGTTGAGCATACCCTTTGCACACAAGTCTAGCTTTATTTCTTATAACATCCCCATTCTCATTTAACTTGTTTTTGAATATCCATTTAGTTCCAATGACATTTCTGTCATGAGGCCTTGGTACTAACTCCCAAGTGTGATTCTTTTCAATTTGATCAAGCTCTTCATTCATGGCTTGAATCCAACATTCATCTTTGCTAGCTTGATTGACACTGTGAGGTTCAACCATGGAGAGAAATGCCAGATTGCTAGAAGATCCCACAAAAGTCCTTCTTGTTTGTACACCTGATTCCTTTTCTCCCAAAATTTGAGATTCTGGATGATTCTTTTGAACATATCTAGATGGAGCCTTTTCAGACAGCTCTTCTTCAGGTTCTTCACTGGATGTACTGTTTGCATTATTACTATTTGATGTAGAAGGATATGTGTCCTCATCATCTTCATCTGTTGTTTTCTTTTCTTCTTTTGGGGCTACAGTAGACTCATCAATAACAACATCAATACATTCAACAATATTTCGAAGTCTTTTATTGTAACATTTATATGCCTTACTCCTAGAGGAGTAACCAAGAAATATTCCCTCATCAGCTCTGGGTTCAAACTTGCCAAGTTTTTCATCATTATTTTTGATAAAGCATTTGCTCCCGAAAATTCTAAAATGCTTTATAGTGGGAGGATTACCATACCAAAGTTCATATGGAGTTTTATCACTATTTACACGAACATGTGCTTTGTTAAGAATGTTTGCTGCTGTATGTGCTACTTCTCCCCAAAACGTGTCAGGTGTTCCGGAATCATCAAGCATAGCTCTAGCCATTTGTTGAATTGTTATGTTCATTCTCTCTACAACACCATTCTGTTGTGGAGTGCCAGCTATAGAGAACTGTCTTTTTATGCCGTGTTGTTCACAGAATTCAAGAAATTCTTTGGATGTATATTCTCCTCCTCGATCAGATCTAAGACACTTGATTTTTAATTCTAATTCATTCTCCACTAGTGCTTTGAAAATCTGAAATTTCTCAAATGCTTCATCTTTGTGTTTAAGCAGCCCAATCCAACACATTCTAGAGAAATCATCAATGAATAAGATATAGTATTCTTCACCACAGGGTGAATTTTTCCTCATAGGTCCACATATGTCAGTATGAATGAGTTCAAGAGGCTTACTTGATGATCCTTCCTTGGCATTAAATTGTACCCTGGTTTGCTTACCGAATTGGCAAAATTTGCATATGATATTTTCAGGTAGAGTAATATTGGGAAGATCACGAACAACTTTAAGTCTGCTTGATTTGTTGATTTGAGAGAAGCTCAGATGCCCCAACCTTCTATGCCATAGCCAATTTTTTGAAGATTTACTCAAATAACATTGTTCTTTGGGGTTCTTCAAAATATACAGGTTGTTTGGAGTTCTTTTTCCTTTTATAATTGCTTTACCTGTATCAAGATCGCGTACCACACATTCTTTTGAACTGAAGACAACTTCAGTTCCTTGATCACACATTTGACTTACACTTAGCAAGTTATGCTTTAATCCATCCACATACATGACTTCATTAGCTTTTACCTTGTCCTTTAGGAAAATAGATCCTTTACCTTTAATTACCGCAGGAGTATCATTTCCAAATGTAACATTCTTCTCCTTTTCTAGAGCACTATATGCAAGAAGTTTGTCTTTATCACCTGTCATGTGTCTTGAGCATCCACTATCAATGTACCATTGGTTCTCTTCATCTTCTGCAAATAATGCTATGCCAAAATTTTCAACCTGTAACTCCGTCTTTTTCCATACTTTGGATCTTGAAGGAACATGTTCTTTTGGTTGAACTTTGCTCCTGCATTCAAATTCTTCATGGCCAAAGTTATTGCAATAAGTGCATTCAACTTCATTTTGAAGAGGAGAAAAGTTGTTATAAGTATTCTTCTTTGCTTCAATATCAGTCCTTTTCTTTCTTGCTTGTCTTGTCATAATAGTTTTATATGCTACACACTGAATAGCTTTATGACCAAAATTGTGACATGAGAAACATTGTCCATTGAAGAAGAAATTTTTGCGATCATAAGATCTTCTATATGAATTTATCTGTTGATTTGTGTTTCTTTGAAAGACATTCCTGTTAGTGTTTCTTGAATTGAAATGATCATGCTTTACCTGTAAATATTCTTTATTCCCTTGCTGAGTGGCAGCATGTTGTAAACCAGCTGTAACTGCTTTTAGATAATTTGGTGTTGATGCCTGAGAAGATTCTCCAATATATCCAAGACCTGTCTTTATAAGAGGAGAACGTTGTACCTTGATAATCTCATCTAAGGTTTCAGACCCTTTAGAAAATCTAAGATTCAGAGTCTTTACTTTCCCAAGTTCTTTTCTTAGATCTACTACTTCACATTCTAATTTCTCATTGTGTTTCTCTTTAACTTCAAGCTGATTTTTCATAGTTTCTATGATTATTTTGCTCTCTTCTAAGCAAATTTTGAGTTTATTGTTTTCATTAAGAAAATCACTGTCTTCTAGAGCGTCCACAAAAGAATCCTCTTCTTCTCTAGATTCTTTTTCAAATGCCATGAGAAGTCTCAGATCTTGTTCACATTCTTCCTCACTATCAGATAACCCATCACTATCTTCATGAGTATAGTAACTCCTTTTAGAGCTAATATGATTCTTATTCCTTCTTGCTACTTCCTTCCCCTTTTTATGTGTTTCTTTATAAGGACACTTAGCAGCATAATTACCAACTCTTCCACAATCAAAACATTTGAAAGGAAGCTTACCTCTGAATCGTCTTGTGCCAAGTTGAAGTTTCTTTACGAAGTTTATCTCATCTTCTTCTGAGATATATCTTGATCCTTCTGTTATTTGTACTTCCTTTCCTTTTGTAGAAGTTCTAAAGACTGCTTCTTTGACTTCAGATGGTCCTCCTCTTCTCATTTCATATGCAGTTAGTATGCCATGAAGTTGTACCACAATAAGATTTTGAAGATCCTACTTTTCTTCAAGAGCTGAAACTTTTGACTCAAATTTTGCTGTTAGAGATCTTAAAATTTTCTCAACCAAAGTGGATTCGGTAATTGTTTCTCCCAAATTTCTCATGCGATTTACAACATCATCAAGATGTAGAAAGAAATTTGCAATGCTTTCTTCATTAAGCATTTTTAGATTCTCATATTGAATTCTGAGAGTTTGAAGTTTAGCACTTTTTACCTTTACATCACCTTCATAGCTTAGAATGATTTTGTCCCATATTCAGCTGCATGACTTTGACAAATTCTGATTCAGTTAGACTTCCCAATAGAGCGTTGAATGCCTTTGCATTTGTTTCATAATTCTTTGTTTCAGTTGGATCTGTTGGTACTGAGGCTGGATATTGATATCCTCCTTCAACAATAGCCCATACATCTGCTCCTAGAGACTGAAGATAGGATCTCATCCTAGTTTTCCAAAAATTAAGTTGTTTCCGTTGAAGAGTGGAGGCCTGATAGATGCCGTTCCATCTTGATTGCTCATCTTGAATGATCTTCCTTCTAGCGACTAAGCTTTTCAGAAGGACCCGCCCCAATACCAATTGTTGGGAAAAATACTGAGAGGGGGGGGGTGAATCAGTATTTAAGGTTGAAAAATATTTCTTTTCTTTCTCAAAACATATGTTACAGTATTGCATTCAACATGTATGTCCAGATATCTTATTTACAGAATTGCCTCAGATAAGCATTAAGCATAAACAAAAATAACAGAACAAACCATTAATCATGAACAACACATAAGGACACCAGGATTTAAGGTGGACACCCAAGTCGGGAGAAAACCACCGCTGTTGTGATCTCAGTCTTCAATATTTTATTATAGAGAAAACCTTTTACAATATATGCTGGTGCAGACTCATACCAACATGCAAGCACCCACTTGTAGAAGGCTACAAGTTTCTCTCGTTTACCAGCCTTTCCTGGAAGGGAGCTTCAACCCCCTCAACATAACACTAGTTTCTACTGGCAGAAAACTTCCATTTCCAAAATGAAGGCTCCAACCCTCAGACTCACCGGATTCATATGTTTTCTTCAGCAGTCATGCGCTAGCTCTTCCTTGTTTCTTCGTTCGTCATTCAAGACCAGAGGTTCATTCAGATTTTTTCAGTTAAGAACAGAGTTTGCCCATACAGATATTCCTTCAAGAGCTTCATTCATTCATCACCCTTATGCATGCACATGTTCTTCATCACTGCGTCAGTCGATCTGATCATCATATTTACAGGCGCACAATCGATTCAGATATATCAGGGTTTATTCATACAGATCTCTCCAAAATGAGACTCGTTTATCATCAACCCTCACACTCCCTTCTTCATAATTCTCATCACTTTATATAGTTCTCGCCTATATTAAAACCATGAGTCAAAACCACGAACCGCTAATGGTATTCCTTTTACAATATTTCCAATAGATTTTCCCTCGAGGTTTTTATTTCTTATTAATTTATTTATCAAGTGATAAACAAATGTATTTACAGCGATTTAGCCCCTTATGTATAACCCTTCGGATTTTATAAATAATATTCAATGCTTGCTAATAGTTTAATATCTCAATAAAACTTTGAACCAAATTTCATTCTTTGACCCCGAGCCCACATCGCAGTCGGTGGATCGACGGTATCAAACAAAACTTGTGATTGCGATTGATCAACTGGATGTGATGACCACATAAAGCATGGCTCATAGCGCAATCGGGTCCGAACTTTGAACAAATGAAATCGGGGCACACAATAGAAAAGTTCCGATTGCGATCAGGACATGGATGCGATTGGCACATATTAACTCTGGCATATGACTGGATCGGGTCCGCTACTTCAATCGCAACATATTACAACAGACGTGCAATCAATCAAAAGGTTCTGATTGTGATTAATATCTCGGACGCGATTTTACATATTAATTCCTTCATATAACGCCATCGGGTCCGATAATTTCAAGGTGCAATTGGGCCCAACACTTAAGAGCTTCCGATTGCGATTGGGAACTCGGATGCGATTAGCAATAAACTGTGACATATAACTCAATCGGGTCCGACCTTTGATCGAAGCACATAATAAAACTCCGCCGATTGAACTTTGCGATTCAAGACCTGTGATTCCATTAAAACATCGCCACGTGGTCAAGTGGACCCACGGGCATTCGCTGCTGTGGTGGGGGCGATTTATATAAGGTTTGGTTGTATGTTTTATATACAGCCGTTCCATTGCGGAACTCTACACATCCACAAGACATTTGATTATTGCGATTACGATTGGATCGAATCGCAAATCTTCATATCAACAAGACACTTCACCAAAATAAATTTGCTATGCCGATTGGCATATAAATGGTGGGGATCACTTGTCCCGCCAATTCAGAAATAAAAGGACTCCCGCCTGTTTAAACAAATTTCCCATTCTGGTTGTTGAGGGCTTTAAAAGCCCGAAATGACTGTCTTTAATAAACTCTGCTCCTCGTTCCTTTCTCCATGAAACCCAGTCAGCTATTCCGAGGGTCTCCACTCCTCCAGTCGCTTGACATATGCTACCCCTCCGGAATTGAGCTCCCATCCATTAAGAAAATTCATACAACAATTATATAAATTAATACAATGTCATTCTGTATTCAACTTCGTGTTCCGTCGTCACCAAGTGTTCCGCTACTTCATTAATCTGCACCATCTCCCATCAACTCCCTCATTAGATACAGAGTATCATTAAAACTCAATCATACACAGGATTTCTAACCTCTTTGTCCATGTTTCCTTGACTGATACTGCAGCTCTGTAGCTCAAACTGTAGATGCATTCTTTCTGTTCTTCTCTGCTATATTTAGATGACAATTCCTTTGCCATATCCTTTGTCATCAATAACAATATTTCCAACAAAGAAAAACTTGATTTTTTACCTGAGGCATCACTCATTGCCTAACATATCATCTCCTAGCTTCATGGGGCAAGTTTGGGCAATTTTTGAGCAAATTTTAGAAACTTTGGAAATTTTGGTGTTTTTGGCTTAAAACAAGAAATAACAGACATCCAAAAGCTTTTCCCTCATAGGTCAAAATGACATAAAAGCAACATCTATGGATAGAAAATCACCTTCATATCTCATCTATCCACTTTTTGTTCCATGTTAGCAAATAGGTTGAGAGAAAAGTACAAAAAATAGGCTAAAAAATCACTTTCTGCCACCTTTTTGACCCAGGCATTGCGCTTTTGGAGTGAGCTTGGGAGAATGAATTTTTCTCAGCCTTGGAGAGGCCATTTTTCTTGCTTAAGGATTCTATGGACAACTAGACATCATAAAATTTCCAATGGTACCTTTAGATCATAATTTGGATTTTAGGAAGGCAGTCAAAAGTTCCATGAAAGATGGTATTGCGATTTTACATGGTGCCGCTGTGCTTTTCCCTATTGGTCAATTTTTGGAGTTTCTTCAGTCAAATTTGTTTTTTCATGATGTAATTCCTCTTGTTTTGAGTTGAAATGATGTAATTGAATGTAACTAGGCTTTTAAAGCTCATTTTGATGTAATTTTGAGGATCATTAATGATGGGTAGGTCAATCAAAGGCTAAAAGGGGATGTTTGTTTTAACCTCCCTAGTCTTAGGTTTTGTTGGAGAAATTTGTGTAAACTGATCCTATCTTGAGGGATTTGACCCTTGAGAGAGGGGAATATAGTTTTTGTCTATTTTTATCTATTTTTCATTCAGAATCAAGTTTGGACATCAGAGAGTAGAAGGCTTGGAGTCTTATGTACAGTTGACATTTATATAAATACAAGTTTAGTTGCAACTATTATATAGGGATTCATGTGGTATGATTTTGTGGCAGTGTTTTTTTACTGTAATTCAATTTTATGAATGATTGATTCATATTATTTCCATATATATTATTTTCAGTGATCTTCCTATAAGATGTTAAACATAATTCTTTAAATTTATGCTCTATTTTGGTAGGAATTTCATGTTTATGTTGTTCATATTATAATAAATGAACTCATGCTTTTCATGCTCACTTTTATCCTTTTATTTTCCACCCTACACTAAAATTGACAACCTTAAAGTGCCATTTAACATACTTTCCATGCCCATGTGTATCCCTGCAACTGCAATCTTTTAGATCTGACCTAGTTTCCTTGAACTCCTCTTAATCCAACAAAACCCTAAATCTTCAAAACCCTAGAGCTCAGACCTAGCCTAATATATTTTACCCTTATTCAATCATCTTTTGGCTGCAAGATCATAGAGAGAACCCTCTCTAATTTGGTAGGGCTAACTACCAAATCCCAAGTGGTTTGAGGTTACCTCCGTCGGTTTTCATTCTCAGCCTTGGAAAATTATGGAGGATAACACCCTCATCCACATATATCACTACCATTCCACTTATTACAACCCCATTCATCATATTTCCCACCTGTCTCCACATTTATCCACAGGGTCCACATAGGGTTAGCCTTCCCTTCCCCTTGCCCACACCTTTGGCCAGGCTTGAAATGATGCCCCAGAGGTTGATGCAGGTGAAAATAAAAATGAAAAGCATAATTGACCACATTCAATAGGAAAATGTACCACAAGATGCAAAATATGGTTGAGACAAACATATTTAGCATGTGGGAAAAAACCAATGCATGAGCTCTACCTGATTCCCATGGTCATCACCATGGTTCCTATAGGCCCTAGATGAGCCTCCTCTATCATTCAGGAACTCGTGATCGTCCCAATCCCTGGTGGGGAAATGAACCACCCTACCTTAAAAGGATCATCCACTGCTATACCTTACACATCATGTTATTATCCTTTGAGCCCTGAGAAGTTAATGAAATAAAAATCATAAAAGGAAAAATACATATAAATAAGGGTGTAAAAATCAAGGCTAGGGAATCTCATGCACCACAATTTCTCCCTCCTTTATATTATATACCCAAGTGTGTGCTTCCCTTTACTAGCTACCCTTGTACCCTGACATGTGGCCTAAGATTTCCCCTTTTAGTCCCTACTCCATTCATCTCTTTATCACATGCCACCACCACTTGAATGATGTACCTTGGACATACTATCCTCTTTAAAAGTAGAAACCACCTAATAGGGTACCTGGTTAACCCCCTTTGCAGCTTGGAGATATTAGCACACACCAAAGCCCACTATGGAAGATAATTTCAATATGAAGTGACCACCTTGTGTCCATGGTTTGTAATCTATTTAACTAGATTTCCTTAAATGACTTGTTGTACTAGTATGCTAGGGGGTGCATTGGATCTTATGCAGAATTGTAGATGGTATCCGTTTTGGGTTTGGTCTCCCTATACAGGGTCCTAACCATCCAGAGGGATACATTGACAAATACAGGGTGTGTGTAGAGATCTATGGGCCTCTACAGTAGTATAAATCATTCCACGGCTTCCCAAATATGTTAAGAGATTCCTTGAGATTCACCTATTGGACAAGGAAGCTACACCTAGTTCACCATGTCCAACCGACCCTAAAGTTGTAACATGCACTTGGTAGATGACTAGGACTTGTATGCTAATGTGGCATCACTTACACCATCAGATGAGCCCTTGAAAATGGTCTACTGGCATCTTCGATCTACTTGGAGACCCATGAGGTTACTTGTGTGCCCCCACACCCATTGGGAGTACCATAGGTTTATTATTTGGAGAACAAGGTGCCAACCCTTTTTCCACTACTTTTGGGAGTCCTAATAATCATTATGGAACTTGTGGAATTCATCAAGCTTCTTATAAGGCCCAACGACATGTACTATTGATCATTCAACCTCTTGAGAGGCTCATTCTTTTGTTTATCAGCGAGTTTGGTGGGATTGTCACCAAAGGTTAGTTATTTTTCACATTATTTTATTCTAGGGGAAAATGTAGGCCTAATTAGCTAAATCGAAATCATTAGAAGTGTATCAATACAAGTGATGTGAATTAATATTAGCATAATCACTTGGTTGGACCTTTATTTCTTTAGAGAACTTCACTATCCTTCTTGGAGGACAAGTTTTTGGAGCATAGAATGAATTTTGATGTTTGGGTTATTTTTTCTAGTCTTGGAGCTTCTTGATTGGAAAAGTTTTGATGGTTGGATATACTCTTAATACATGTAAGTACAGTTTAATGCTATTTTCTCTTTCTATTTTGTCACATACATTGTTGATGGGATTTCACTATACTAAGGCTAATTTACTACATCCATTTATGCAAATTTGTGGAAATTCGGTTTCTAGATAGCGATGCTTCATTCATGGGCCATGTATTATGAAAGAATGTTCCTAGAGATTATTCTTCACTAAAACTCATCTTCATAAGCCATCTATTTTGAAAAACTCAGTATAAATCTCTTGAAGCTGCTTTTGTTGTTGCCCTAATGATATGCAAAGTTGTCTTTGAGGCTTCCTTGACATGGAAAATTGGATATCCATAGTCATAATTACTCGTGAATCCAAATATCCCCAAAATACTAGGAATTGGTCCACCATAAAGGTGATCACCTTAAAATTATTTTCCTTCTCTCACCTTCTTTTTTCTAGGCATATCCCTCTAGTTCTCCTAGGGAATAATTTATCTTACAAACCACCCACTGGAAAAATTCGATCTCTTGGAATCCTCTGCGTTAGGGTTTCTCCTATACACCCTCCAGTTTGGAAGAAATTCTAATGGTGGGATTGTGAGATACCTAGCGCCCTAGCCTCAAGTTCAATCTTGCCCTTGGTTTCCTTAGGCTAAAAGACCTCATTGGGATCCTCACCTTGTCTTATTTTGGAAATTTATTCTTTGGTCCCTTTCTCCTCCGAAACAGGTCAAGTAAATCATTGGTTTCTAAGCCCTACCCCCTTGACCCACCCCCCAGGTCCAGTTGGTCCTGTGTGATCCCACAACCCATTAAGGGTAATACTTCAAATACCACTAGGAATCCAAGCCTTTACAAGAATTTTAGGGTTTGAGGGCCTCCATTATAGAATACATTCCCTAAACCTTAACCTTAAAATTTTCCTTAAGCCCTTCCTTCAGAGCCTTCAACCTTGCCTTCTAAGGAAAACAAGCTATATATTTGAGCCTCTCTCATGAATAATCCCCTAGGATCACCCCTCACCCTATCATTGATCTATTCATTTTGTGGTCCTTACTACATTGGATCTCCTCCCATCGATGAAATTCTATAAAGAGTAAGGATCCTTGGTCGAGGTGACAATGGGATATTGCTCCATTGTTTACCTTAATCTAGTAGTAGCCCTCCAAGGACCCCCCATTTAGAGCCCCTCCTAGTTTGAGTGGTAACGTTTCTGGCACTATTTCTGGGGACACAAAACATGTATTTTTTCCCCATACGATATATTTATATAAAATTATTGGTGACTCCATTGGAAGAACGAAGCCATAGTTCTTCATTGAACTTCAAAATAAATGCTTGTAGGGTGAAGAAAGCATTAGTTTTTCAAGGCAATTTTAGTTCATCTTGGCAACTCCCATGATATCAATATATAAATATCAATGGCTTCTGAAAATATTCATGAGTGGTTTCCTTCTTTGGATATCACATGGGTTCCAGGATACCCAAATGGAATGGATTGGAAGTTTATGAAAAATATTCCACAATTCAAGGGTGATCCATCCGCAACAATGTACCACATAGAAAAACTGATTAAGCATGCTTTGAAAGTTAATGTGGTTCATCTAGATAGCCTCATGGAGTTATTTATTTATTATATTTAATACAAGCATTGAGGTTGGATCGAATCATGTGAGCCTAAAAGCATTTCATCGTTTATCAAGTTGCTCAACAAATTCATAGAGTATAAGAGACCCAAGTTCCAATCTAATGAAGTAGCTTGTGAAAGCCTAGAGGAAGCCCTTCGAAGGGAAGGTCTCATTAGTCAAGATGAAGAAGTTGGAGATAACCTCGAAGATCCTAGTAATTAGCAGGAAGATGAGTCCTCATTAGGCCCACATGATGATAAAGATGATTTTGAGAACACATGCATTGGGAAGGATGAGTCTATGAAAGATGAAATTGAGACCAACATTACCTTTCTCGGGGATATTACTCCCGATGATTCTCCTTTTGAGAACCATGAGGAAGGTGATCCCATTAGCCCCATAGAATATGACATTGGGAATTCATTCAAAATTGAGAAGGAGAAATGGGAAATTGTTGGTGGTCAATTTGATTGTGCTCCCATTTACGACATCGACAAGGAGGATGCGGCTGAGATTGGTCTTCCCTTTCTCTCGAGCACTATTTATGATGAAATATCCATTGATACCCTTGGGAAGGGGAATATTTATTTTCCATTGCATAAATAGGGGTAGTTGGAAGTGATCGATTTTCCTTTTTGGAGAGACCCAATATTTGATACTAAGGAAATCGATAACGCCCCCACCTCTCCTGAGTATGAATTCATGTTCAAATCACTTTAGCCTTTAGATTATGATTTGGGGAAGTAAAACTCGTTGAATATAATATTTCGTCTTCCCTTTTGACTTTTCCTGTTGATCATCATATTGAGTCTTCATCAAGTGATTCCCTCACCCCTTGTCATATGATCTCAAGTGGAAGTGAGCCCTTTCCCAATTCCAAGTATAGTGTCAAGGAAGAGCCCCTCATTGACTATCATTTACCTCCTTGGGCACACCCTCAGGGTTTTGATCACTCCATGACTTACCCTCTCCAATGTGACCATGAGAAACCTATTTGTTGCACTCCTTCTTTCCCTCACCCTTCATTCCCCTCTTGTCACCAACTTGTGGCATCTACAAAGCACAATATTATGAGAAATTATTGTGATAAGGGGTTCTTAAGGATAATCATTCATTACACCATTTTTCACTTAGAGGGAAGTCCCAAGACTTATATATTGAATCATGTTCCTCCTCTTAGGGATTCCTGGGCCACCTCACATCGAAACCATATTCTCTTGCCCCCATCATCTTCCATGTGCTTGGATTTTCATTTTCCTTGGAATTTGTTGCATGAGTAATCATGTAGGCATGTATATTTATATTGATTTGATGATATGTTGGTTGCAATGGCTTTATGATTACACTTAATATTAGATTTGTCGTATGCATGTTAAGGTAGGATGCATTTTATGGTGATTTTCACATTAGAACTAATGTCATCTGATATTTATAATGGTAGATTAGTTGCATTTAGATTAAAATTTTCATATTTTATTTTATGTTGATTTTACGACCTAAAATTAGGCATGGGTGATCATAAGACACCATAGAAACACGTTTCCCCGTGGGTTTGGTATTTGGTATGTGTAGGTAACAGGTATACGGTAACCAAGATATTGTTGGTGTTTTCTTGAACTCTCATTTGAGTAGCTTCACCCACTTTTTGAGAGATCACAGCCCAGTTGGAGCCAGATGTTACCCACCATTTTGTAGGTGATATCCCTAGAAGAAAATTTTCTCAAAGATGGTCCTCAGCTGGAAGCCAACATCCCCTTGCAACCACCAACTAGCTCATTGTGCCATTTATCCACCACCTGAGCCATCCATGTGGTCCCTCACCCATCTGTCATGATCGTATATTTGAATGTGGGCCTCCCAAATTTAAAGGTATGCCTTGTCATTTGGTAATTGAGTATTATATTTTTCTTATCATTAAAACCTCTGGGCATGGATTAATGGGGGTATTTGGTAGAAATAGTGGGCTAGGTCTTTGATTTTTTCCCCTATACCTCTTTTGGATGCTAGACTTGGAACTTAGTCCCGTGGGATCTCCTTTATTGGCCTTTGGGTTTTAGGATGGTACTACATGGGAAACCCCAATTTGGTTGTGTGGTCCCACTCCCTCATCCATATATATCACTTCCCTTCTGCTTATTACAACCCCATTCATAATCTTTCCCACCTGGCTCCACATTTCTCCACTGGTTCCACATAGGATTAGCCTCCCCTTTCCCTTTCCCACACCTTGCGTCAGACCTAAAATGATGCCCCAAAGTTTGATGCAGCTGAAAAGAAAAATTAAAAGAATAATTGGCCACATTCAATAGGAAAATGTACCACAAGATGCAAAATATGGTAGGGACAAACATATTTAGCACGCCAGAAAAAGCCAATGCATGATATTTACCCCATTCCCATGGCCATCACCCTGGTTCCTATACGCCCTAGGTGAACCTCTATCATTCAAGAACCCATGATTATCCCAACCCTTGGTGGGAAATGAACCACCCTACCTTAAAAGGGGTATCCACTGTTATACCTTACATGTCATGCTCTTATCCTTTGAGCCCCGAGAATTTAATCAAAGACAAATCATAAAAGGAAAAAGGTATATAAAGAAGGGTAGAAAAATCAAGGCCGAGGTATCTCATGCACCACGATTGCTCCCTCCTATACATTATATACCCCAAGTGTGGGCTTCGTTTACTAGCTACCCTTGTACCCCTAACATGTGGTCCAGTATTGCCCCTTTCATTCCCTACTCCATTCATATCTTTATCACATGCCACCACCACTTGAAGGATGCACCTTGGACATACTATCCCCTTTAAAGGTAGAAACCACCTAATAGGGTATCTGGTTAACCCCCTTTGGATCTTGGAGACATTAGCACAAGCAAAATTCCAATATGGAAGGGTGTGTCATTATGAATTGCCCACCTATTTTCCATGTTTTGTAATCAATTTAACTTGATTTCCTTAAATTAATTTTTGTATTGGAAGGCTAGGGGACACATTGGATCTTATGCAGGATTGCAGATGGTCTCCATGTTAGGTTTGGTCTCCCTATACGGAGTCCTAACCCTCCAGGGGGCTACATTGACACATGTAGGGTGTGTGTATAGAGCCATGAGCCTCCACAATAGTAGAAAACATTCCATGGATTCCCATATATGTTCAGATATTCATCAAGATTCGCCTATTGTATGAGGAAGATGCACCTGGTTCACCATGCCTGGCGAACCCGACAGTTGTACCATGCACTTAGCGGATGACCATAACTTGTATGTTGATGTGGAATCACTTACACCATCATTTGAGCCCTTGTAGATGGTCTACAAGCATATTCGATCTACTTAGAGACCCATGAGGTTACGTGTGTGCCCCCACACCCATTTGGAGCACCATATGTTTATTAGTTGGAGAACAAGGGGAAAACCCCTTGTCCAATACTTTTGGGAGCCTTATTCATAATTATGGCACTTATGGACTTCATCAGGCTTCTTAGAAGGCCCAATGACATGTACTATTGATCATTCGACATCTTGAGAAGCTTATTCTTTTTTTTAATGAGCTAGTTATGTGGGTTTGTCACAAAAAGTTAGTTATTTTGCACATTATTTTATTTTAGGGGCTAATGTAGGCCTAATTAGATAAATCAAGCTCATTAGTTGTGTATAAATAGAAGTGATGTGAGTTCATTTTAGCATCATCACTTGGTTGCACTTGAATCTCTTTATAGAACTTCACTATCCTACTTGGAGGATGAATTTTTGGAGCATGGAATGAATATTTATGTTTGTATTAATTTCTCTTGTCTCAGAGCTTCTTGTAAAGACCACTTGGAATCCAAGCCTTTACAATAATTTTAGGGTTTGAGGGCCTCCATTTTAGGATACATTCCCTAAACATTAACCTTGAAATTTTCCTTGAACCCTTCCTTAAGAGGCTTCAACCTTGCCTTCTAAGGAAAACAAGCTATATATCTTAGCCTCTCATGAATAAGCCCCTAGGATCACTCCTCACCCTATCATTGATCGATTCATTTTGTGTCCCTTACTACATCTAGTCTCCTCCCATCGATGAAATTATGTAAAGAGTAGTGAGCCTTAGTCGAGGTGACAGTGGGCTATTTCTCCATTGTTGCCCTTAATTTGGTATTAACCCTCCAAATACCCTCCCTTTAGAGTCCCTGCTAGTTTGAGAGGTAACAAGGACTATCATTAATATTATTTATATTGAAATAAGGGAGTGCATTGCATCGCTAGAGTTGAAGGAAAATTAAAAGCTCAAAATTTTGATAGACAGTCGTGGATAAAGATAAGAGTTCAATACCAAACTCCTTTCTTCAAGCTAGAAATTTACTCCATTATAAATGGGTAGAAGGATTAATAATTGAATGTATATAAGTCCTTTAATTAAGTATAACCCAATCAATGCCCTTTTTTATCTATTAAGAAGATAAATCTTAACATACCACTTGGCCATTAAGATGACTAGAAATCTCTTATGAAACCTGAGAAAGTATTTTTCACATGATAATTTATCTGAGGAGACAACTATTATTCATTATCGTGTTCATATAGGAATCCTTAGGCCCTAGTATATTTTATGTATTAAACTAGAGTTTATTGAAGGTATGATCTAGTCATGTTAATTTGGCAAGTCTTAATCCAATTATGTCCCATTTCCAAGTCCACATAGCAATTGGAAAAGGTCTCTTGCGGTCATATTTTTCAAACGTATTTCCAAAACTTTCCCCTCATAGAGGATAAATTGCCTCTCTATCATGTTATAGCATGCATAGCAACTTATTTGAATTGAAAATGTGTATTTTTTCTAGAAAGAGTGGAATGATATTATTTTAATAATGCCCAAAGGCCAGCAGGCGGGCCAACCAGGCCCAACTATGTAAACATGTTTTCTCGTTGGGTGGACAAGGTGGCTATATGTGTGACTCTTTATTTCCATGTTTTAATTCGTATGCAAAAAGTTGAGTTGAATGTTGCTCACCTTTATCAACTTTTGGACAATTGGGATTACTTACCTCCAACTCCTTTAGTTTTCTCTTAACATTATCAAGTAGATGAATGACCAATAAAAACACCACATTAGGTAGAAGTGATAAAATACTTAGAGAGTATTTATAGTTAGAGTATTTATACTAATCCCTTGCTCAAGCCTTCATAGTGTGAAACATGCTTATTTTTTATGCATGCCTCCTTTTTCCCCTTCGAATTCACCCAAGCCACCTCATGGCCCTTGGTTATATGCATAGGCTCCCTTAATGATTATTTAATCATATGATCCCATTTTACTCATCCATGGAGTTTGAATCCCACATACTTTTTTTTTTCATTTAGTTTGCAACCATTTTTATTTTAATAATATGCATGTGTTACATGATTACATTACTAGGATTTTTAGCCTCAAAATATAAAACACGTGTACATGTGTTACACACTCATGAATGATAGAAAATATATGATAATTGTGAGATGCTTTATATTCACAAAGATTTACATATTAATACATTGTATTATGACCCTTGGTTTTCATATTCCAAGTGGTATATTGGACTCCGATGATAGTTCATATTCCTCACCATAACCCTTAGTGGATTAGGTGTCCAACATTCCCCCCCTTAATTTGAAGGGGTATATATGAGTCCAAGAAGAGAGCTGAAATACAAAAAATACATGGCAACGATTGGTTGATTGTGCTCTATGAAATGATGGTATAAGGTGGGATAACTTGTGGTCTATGTTATCGCTCCACAGTTTCCCAAGGATGAGAGAATGTACTGTACAGAAATTATCTGCAAAAGAATTCTTAAAAGACAGAAAATTGTAGAAATTATATAACATATGCATGTATGTATCCAGATTCTCCTGATCTAACAATATTTATCTTCTTGCTAAATACAAAATCTTTCCACTGTTAATCTTTTGCGGAAATTTAAATCTCAATTGCAAACACATGAAGCAAATAAAAACAATCGCACATAACACAGTTGTTTAACGGGAAATCCTGAAGCTAAAAACCCCAAATATCATATATTATGTATCATGGAGATCATGTAACAATCTCATGCAAAGCTTAGTACATCAACCTCTCAGTACAATCAATCGTCACACACTAACATGAATAAATCTGCAAATCCATGCACTGATCTCTTGCCACCTGATAACCTGCATCCACTCTGCAATCCCTGCTGAAGAAGACCCCTGAATGAATTTGAATCTTCCTTGCCTTGACTACGCAATCCTCATTGGAAACTCCAATGTGTGTGTGATGTAATCAATGCATCACTATAGTCACAACGGATAGTCCATCTCACCCTTTCACCTATCTCTCCACTAGGTCTCCACTGGAACTGACATGCACTGTAGTTAACTGTTCTTTCTATTCAGTTGTTAGTGAGTTATTAGTTGTGAATTAATTAACTAATTAATTCACTTAACTCTCACTAGTGTATCATTCAGTTAGACTAGATAGAACTAGCTCAACTGACTTTAACTCACTTAACTGAGTTAAAATGAATAACAACTCCATAAACTACTCTTCCAACTCTATCATAACTTTGCCACTTCAGTTCCAACTAATTCCTCCATGCATGAGCCACCAATAAACCCTAGGAATTGTGTAATTCCTTCAGCCCACTGATTTTCCAAATCTATATACTAAAATAAAGTGCTCCAAGAGAATAAGTTGATATTTAGAGTCTGATTATTATTAACGGCTAATAATAATCGACACATCTATTTTTAGATCGATGATCTATAAATAGACTTCGCCCAATATTCTAAAAATAGAATTTCTTCTATTTTTCCAACTTTACCAACCATCCACAAATAGCATCCTGCAACTTCTAAAATATGATCACCATGTCTAAAAATAGACATAGTCTAAAAACAGACTTACACCTAAAAATAGCCTGCGGGCCCACTTAGTGAAGGTGACTGATTTTCACTAAGTTTCATCATATTTTTGAATCTCAACACTCCCTCTCAATAAGATAGGGATTATCCTTCACCCCGATCCTACCTCTATGGTATTCGAATTTTCTCCTGTCGAGCGCCTTCGTTAGAATGTCTGTATCCTGATCTTCCGTAGGAATGTACTGAAGCAACATGATCTTCTGCTACACACAATCTCTGATATGATGATACCAGATATCAATATGTTTAGATCTATTATGAAACACAGGATTAATCGAGATTTTAATGCAACTCTGATTATCACAATGTATCACTGTAGGATCTAAATGTGAACCAAACAAACCAACTAGGATCTTCCTCATCCAGATAGCCTCACATGCAGCTAGACTTGTTGCCATGTATGTTGCTTCCATTGAACTGAGTGCCACGGATCTTTGTTTCCGGCTGTACCAAGAAACTGTTGTAGATCTGATACTGAAAACCCCCCCTGATGTGCTCTTTCTGTTTGTTGGGCTGCCTACCCAATCTGCATCTATGAAGCCATGCAACTTCACCTCATCTGTCTGTCTGTACCATAAGCCATACTCAAATGTGCCCCTAAGATACCTCAGGACATGCTTGCCTGCCTTCCAAAAGATCTTGTTAGGCTTAACCATCACTTGTGAAAGCTGGTTCACCACATAGAATATGTCCGGCCTTGTATTAACTAAATACATGAGCGAACCCACCAATTGTTGATAAAAAATGACATCCACTACCTCTGCCGATGTAGCATCCTCTTTCCTCAAATTTCCTGGAAGAGGAGTGTCAATAGGCTTGCAGCCTTGCATGTGAAACTTCTCAAGTATCTCTCGAGCATGCTTGCCTTGAGACACAAATAGTTCACCTTCTCGCTGCCATATTTCCAATCCAAGGAAATAATGAAGGAGGCCCAAATCCTTCATCTCAAACTCCTTTGCAAGATCTGCCTTGCATGAGTGTATCAACTGCTCATCACCCGTTAGTATTAAATCATCAACATAAATAACAATGATTAAAAGCTTACCCTCCACCACAATTTGGTACAAGCTTCAGACCGTCTCTGCCTGGTGAAGCCAGTCCATGGAAATGGTTCTCGCCTAGTCCGTGTGCCTGCCATGGTGCTTGCTTCTCGCCCATACAAGCTCTTTGAGCCCTCGCACATGCGACTCATTACCTAAGATCTCAAAAATCCTTCAGGTCGCTCACTGTACACCTCTTCCCTCAATGATCCCATTAAGGAACGCCATTTGATGAACCATCCCGATAAATGTGCCAACCCATCTACGCTGAGAGAGCAAGGATGGTCCTTATGGAAGAATACCATGCAACAGGTGCAAAGGTTTCTTCATAATCAATCCCCTCGATCTGTGAGAAGCCCCGAGAAACAAATATTGCCTTACACTTCTCGACACTCCCATCAACATCTTGATTTACCTTATAGATCCATCTTGATCCTACAACTGATTTACCCACTAGCCTTGGAATAATCTC
The DNA here is from genome assembly GCA_034641835.2 of Pinus albicaulis. Taxonomy (NCBI): domain Eukaryota; kingdom Viridiplantae; phylum Streptophyta; class Pinopsida; order Pinales; family Pinaceae; genus Pinus; species Pinus albicaulis. Next base: position 683,996,825 of record CM076573.1, read on the forward strand.
CCAAGCACTGTTTCTGACAATGGAGTCATACTCCTCCACCATGGCATCTACCCATGTTGGCTCCTGCACTGCTTCTTTAAAAGAAGATGGCTCTGTCACGATACACTTGCTCATAAGAGCCATGCATCTAGTAAATCGGTCAAGTGACTGTCTCTATCTGCGCTATGATGTAGGGACTCCTACATTCTGTGTCGCATCAAGCTTTAGTCTCTCAGCTTCTGTGGTACGCTTTCTGCCTTGTATAATGTTTGGTTCTTCATGAGTGGACTCCTCCACTCCATGAATCTCCTCCTGTGGCTGATTCACATCTAGAGGCTCATCTTTGGGAACAATAAGCTCCTCCTCTGCATGCAAGTGTAGCTCCCTCTCAAGCGACAACTTCATGGCTTTCACCTCATTGAATTTTATATCCCATCGCACCACAGTCATTCGATTGTTTGGAAAATAAACACGATAATTATGGGGTGCCTCTGTGTACCCCACAAATATCCCAACTTCTGCAGTCGGCTCCAGCTTCTTCCTGGTGTCCTTTGACACATGAATGTAAACAGATGAGCCAAAAATCTTCAAATGAGAAATATCAGGCTTCTTACCAGTAAAATTTTCTTCAGGTTTACTCATGACAAGTACTCTATGAGGACAATGGTTTTGCACATAAACCGCAGCGTTGCATGCTTCTGCCCACAAGTGCATCGGTAGGCCCTGGTCATGCAGCATAGTTCGTGAAACACCCACGATCATTCTGTTCTTCCTCTCCACGACCCCATTCTGCTGTGGGTTATGAGGCGCTATGAGTTCTCTTTGAATTCCTTATTTTATACAGAAGTCTTTGAATTTGTTCGAGATATATGCACCACCATTATTGCTCTATAGAGCCTTCACTTGCTTCCCTAACTCCTTCTCCACCAACGCTTTAAACTCACAAAACTTTGAGAATGTTTCACTCTTCTTCTGTATGAAGAAGATCCAGCATCTATGAGAATATTCATTAACAAATATAACATAATACCTATGTTTTTCTATTGAAGCAACCGAGAAAGGTTCACACACGTCTGTGTGAATTCTCTCCAGGATCATCGAAGCACGGTTCTCCTTCTCATGAAAGGTGGTTTTCATAAAATTACCCATAGTACATCCCTTTCACTAATCTGACTGCGCAAGAGTACCCTTGGGAAGTCCAATAGAAATCTACTACAAAATCTTCAAAGCGCCATGGTGAATATGGCCCAATCTCCTGTGCCATAATTCGCCCTCATCCTGGTTCACCACTTCTTCTTATTTTCCCATCATTGCAGCGCAGCCATCTACCTCCAGCTTGTAGAGATTCTTAACTCGAATCCCTATCCTCTTGGTTTGACCCGTTATTTTATGTCGCAAGAAATATTTTCCCTCGCTAAAAACAACGTCATAACCTTTGTCTTCCAACATTACGACCGAGACCAATTTCTTCTTCAGACCTGGAACATGCATAACATCTTTCAACAAAAATGGATTACCTGACTCCCTCTCAAAGGTAATGGTCCCAATGTCGATCGCACTGTATCGACCATCGTCGCCCATCTCTATATGCATTTGGAGATCCTTCTCCTCCAAGTCACTAAACAACTCCTTGTCTCCCGTCATATAGAAATACGCACCACTATCAAGATACCACACTGAGTCCTCCATGCATGAGCCACCAATAAACCTTAGGAATTGTGTAATTCCTTCAGCCCACTGATTTTCCAAATCCGTATACTGAAATAAAGTGCTCCAAGAGAATAAGTTGATATTTAGAGTCTAATTATTATTAAGGGCTAATAATAATCGACACATCTATTTTTAGATCGACTATCTATAAATACACTTCGCCCAATATTCTAAAAATAGAATTTCATCTGTTTTTCCAACTTGACCAACCATCCACAAATAGCATCCTACAACTTCTGAAATATGATCACCATGTATAAAAATAGACATATTCTAAAAATAGACTTACACCTAAAAATAGCCTGCAGGCCCACTTAGTGAAGGTGATTGATTTTCACTAAGCTTTATCATCTTGTTGAATCTCAACAAAAATAAACAATAGCAAGAGCATAAAACATAAAACAAATATACACATAGATTTTTCCCCTCGATCCCAAAACCAGGACAACCAACTTGATTTTTCATTCTTTTCCTTTTAGTGTTACAACACATATATATACATGCTGAAGCATTCATAAACCCCAATCCATTAACCCTGGATTAGAACATAACCATGGTTCCCTTGACCGGATCTACAAAATACTAGGGGCTAGAAAACCATCATGCCCCAAAATCATAGGCGAGACCGCCACCGAAAATTAAGGAAAAATTTTTTTCCCAGGGCGTTTCCCTAGACCCCGCGCAGGGGGCTACCCACTCCTTTTGACCCCCCCCCCCCCCGGCACGTGTGACTAATCGTGGAAATAATGTAGCACATATCCAACATTCTCCCACTTGTTGTTTTCTTTCCGCATGGAGCCACAAGAGAGTTTAGTCATTAGTCCAGTCCTGCAACACCCATTGTTTCTCTACACCAAGAGAACTTATGAGTGCTAACAAACTTCGTCGATGCATATGCAACATTCTTCAAAGTGTCCACCTTTACTAGCAACACCTTTTTATCCTCAAACCATATCTCTCACAAAGTGATATTTAACATCAATGTGCTTTGTCTTTGAATGATAAGTAGGGTTATTAGCCAAGAAAATTTCATTTTGGCCATCACAGTCTATCCTTATAGCTCGTTTCACCAACCCCATACTTGAACACAAATTCTACAACCAAACTGCTTCCTTTCTTGCATGAGTGGCTTCCATGTATTATGCCTATGTAGTTGAAAGAGACACTATAGAATGTCTTTTAATCATCCAACTAACTGCACCTCCAAATAGGCTAAACACATACCCACTTGTAGATATTCTTTGGTCGAGATCTCCATCCTAGTCTGCATCAACAAAACCATGGATGTCCAAAACTCTGTCCAATCTTGGTCTTCCCTAGTAGCACAAACCATAATCACTAGTGCCACGCAAGTATCTGAAAACCCGCTTCACTGTTGTCCAATGCTCCTTCCCTGGTTTTGACATAAACCTGCTCAATACTCCCACTGTATGTGCAATGTCTGGTCTGGTACAGAACATTACATACATCAGGCTACCCACTGCACTTGCATATGGAACACATGACATATCCTCCTCTTCTTCTTTTGTCTTTGGACACTTATCAACAGATAGATTTACACCTACAGGAATAGGAACCTTCACCATTTTACTATCTTGCATATTGAACCTTTGCAATATTGTCTCGACATAATTCCTCTGGTTTAACCAAGGCTTCCTCTTTTCTCGGTCTCTCTTAATTTACATGACCAAAATATAGTTTACAACACCAAGATCCTTCATGTCTAATTTGGAGAACAATTGGGTCTTCAAATCTTGGATAATTTCTTTGTCATTTCTAATCATCAACATATCATACACATACAAGACCAAATAAATAACACAGTCACCAATTAATTTAAAATACACACAGTGATCCTCTTTTCTTCTAGTGAAGCCAAGTCCCCGTATATAGGTATCAATTTTTGATACCACATCCTTGGTGATTGTTTTAACCCATACATAGAATTTTTTAACCTACACGCCAGTTCTTTCTTACCATTCACCCTAAAGCCTTCAAGTTTCTTCATGTAGATCTCCTCTTCTAGATATCTATGAAGAAATGATGTCTTCACATCCATCTGTTCTATCTCAAAATAGAATGTAGCAGCAACAGATAAAATTAATCTTATAGAAGTAACCTTGGCAATAGGATAAAAAATATCACCAAAATAAATTCCCGACGCCTGGGAATAACCTTTTGCTACCAACTGAGATTTGTATTTCTCCACCTTGCCTTCTACATTTATCTTCTTCTTAAACACCTAGTTTCTCCCGATGGGCTTCCTTTCAGCCATAAACTCCACCAGATCCCATGCCTCATTTTTGTGCAAGGATGTCATTTCATCAACCATGGCCTCCTTCCAAAGTTTTCCATCCTCTGAATCCACTACCTCCTTGACAATTCTGGGATCATCATTAGTGACAATTAAAGAAAAATTTGAACATAAAGTAGATGGACTATACCTTTTTGGTTTCCTTCTTTCCTGAACTAATCTTCTCACAGCTGGATTTTGCGGCTCTTCCTCTTCTGAATCTTGTTCTATTGTAGATTCTGATTCATCCTCCTTTAACTCAAACTCTATCTTCTTAGGTTCCTTTGGTAGGACTTCATGTTTAGCAACATATTTCACCTCTCTAACAACACATCTCGACTGTAAACAACCTTCCTTGTATATGGGTTCGAAAGCTTGTAACATTTTAAACCATCCTTATACCCAATAAAGATGCACCTTTCATATTTATTATCCAACTTCGTCCTTTTCTCCTTTGGAACATGTACATATGCATCACATCCAAATACCCTCAGATGTGAAAGAGAGGGGTTCTTACCAATCCATACCTCATGTGGATTCTTATTCTCCAACATTGATGAAGGTGATCTGTTAACCAAGTAACATGCAATCTCCACTACCTTTGCCCAGAATTCTTCTCCTAACCCGGTCCCACTAAGCATGCTTCTTGCCTTTTCCATTAGTATTTTGTTCATTCTTTCTGCAACTCCATTTTTGTAAGGTGTGTATGGAGTATTATTTTGTCGTGCTATACCACACTTCTTACATAATTTTTCAAATTCCTTCTTGCAGAACTCTCCACCATTATTTGTCCTCAACACCTTTATCTTCTTCTCTATCTAGTTTTCCACCAGAGCCTTAAATTCTTTAAATTTGTCAAAGAATTTGGATTTCTTCCTCAAGAAATATATCTATGTATTCCTTGAGAAGTCATCTATGAATGAAACATAGTATATATACTTTCCCATTAATGGAACCGACACATGTCCAAACACATCACTGTGCACAAACTCTAATATCTTTTTCGTCCTCTTATCACCAGAAGGAAAAATCACCCAATTATACTTCCCATATACACAATGTTCATAGAAATTGAAATCCAGAGATAAATTAGACATACCTTCTACCATACCATTACCATGAAATATCCGAAGGCCCTTCTCTCCAATATGTCCAAGCCTTTGATGCCATAGCATGGTATTTTATCCAGAGACTGCTAGGCTTTCCGCTCCACTTTCAGGAACCACAAAACTGTCGCACCCATCAATAACAATGCTACCCTAAAGCTTGTACAGATTTCCAATCCAAACTCCCTACATTAATACCAGTGCTCCCCAAACCATCTTGTAGGTATCTTTCTCGAACACTTTTTTTACACCTGCATCATCCATCTTGCTTACAAAAATTAGATTTCTATCCAATGAAGGAATATCCAGAACACTAGGAAGTGTTCTAATCCTTCCACCATGCAGCTTCAAATTGAATTTTCCACGTCTGACAATTCTGGAATTCCTATCATCTCCTAAGAAGACATCACCACCATAATACATCTCATACTCACAGAACCACTCCCTATGGGGAGTGAAGTGAAAGGATGCACCTGAGTCAATCAACCATGCCTCATGGTCTACATGTGTATTTAAAGAAGAAGCCAAATACACATCCCCACCTTCATTTTAGGTGGTTTTTTCCTCTGCAGAAGGAGCATCATCAGATCCCTTTCCTTTCTCAAAAGCTTTAGATCTGTAGTCCTTTTTGTAGTGCCCTTCCTTTCTGCATTTCTAGCACACCTTTACATTCTTTCCTGGAGATTTAGATATCCCACTCGAAAACTTATTTTTGTTTCTGTTCTGGGACCTTCCTCGTACAGATAAGGCATCTCCATTCTAGCCCTTCATATTTCTTCATCTCATTTCCTCTAACAGCAAGGTTGAGACAATTTCATCTAAATTCAAGGTAGTTCTATTGTTACCTATTGCAATAACCAGATTGTCCCACGAATCTGGTAGAGAACACAAAAAACCGATGCATTTATATTCATAACATATTTTAATATCAATAGATGACAAATAACTTAACACAGTATTGAAGGTGTTCAGATGCTCGGTCACCGAGTCTCCATCCTTCATCTTCATGTTATACATCTTTTTCCGCGGGAACAATTTATTCACCAAAGACTTAGATTGGTACAAAGTCCCTAACTTGACCCACAAAATCTTCATCATAGCTTCCCGAGATACATTCAAAAATATCGAATCTGAGATACACAATCGTATTATTCTATTTTCCTTCCGATCCAACTTCGCCCAGTCTTCATCTGACATTGTCGTTGGTTTATTACCTAGATCTACCACGATCCACTAGTCTTTATCCACCAAAAGGTCCTCCATCTTGAGCTTCCACAACTCAAAACTCTGACCATTAAATTTCTCGATCTCTATCTTTTCACTTCTTGTCATCTTCTTTGATCGCAAGAATTGATCTCGCAGATCTCCAACTCAATAGGGTCTATCACAAGCCCGAAAAAAAAACCCCTCAACAGCAAAGGTGTCCCCTTGAAGCCAAAACAACTCTAATACCAAATGTGGGTTTTAACCCTGTACATAAATTATATGCAAACGAATTCTTAAAACACAAAAAATAAACAATAACGGGAGCATAAAATATAAAACAGATATACACATATATTTTTCCCCTGGGTCCCAAGGACTACTAACTTGATTTTTCATTCTTTTCCTTTTAGTGTTACAACAGATATATACATGCCGAAGCATTCATAAACCCCAATTCATTAACCCTATATGATAAAATAACCGTAGTTCCCTTGACCAGATCTACAAAATACCAAGGGCCGAAAACCATCTTGCCCCAAAACCATGTGCAAACCCATGCACAAAACCATAGTGGGATCACCCATTGAAAATTAAGGAAAAAAAAAATTCTCGAGCCGCTATCCTAGACCCCGCGCAGGGGGCTACCCATCCCCTCCGAACCCTCAAACAGGAGGGGATGTCGCCTTCTAGCACCCCCCCCCCCGCGCATTCGACTAATCGTGGAAAGAATATAACACATACCCAACAAGGAGACCGAAGGAGGTAACCTCATACCAATTTTGGATTTGATAGCTAGCCCTACCAAACCAAAGAGGTATCTCTCTATAATATCACAGCCAATGAAGCGACTAGAGAGAAAAATATATCTTAGGCTAGATATTTAGTTCACTAGGGTTTTGCTGGATAAGAGCTCTAAAACTAGGAACTAGGTCAAATATTTCTAAAATTCAGTTGCAGATATAACATGGGGCAAGGTAGATTCAATCAATGGCTCAAAACATTTTTCATTTTAGTAATGGAGAGGAAGATGTAACAAAGGTTAATCGAGCAAGAGCATGGATTCACTTATGAGGAAAAAAACATTTAAATGCTTATCTTGAACAAAAACAGAGCATCCATGTGATGATTTTTATTTTAAAACTTAGAATATAAAGCATAGGAAGCATTTAGATGGTAGGTAAATAGATCTAATCATCAAATATAAATAAAACACTAGAAAAACAGAGCCACAAACCACAACCTAAGAATCCCACGAAAATAGTTGCAATTCTCTGTTGTATTTCTGCAAAATAGGTAAGTACACAAGTCCAAGTCTACGATGAAAGTATCCAACCCTTGATTTTACTTCAATAAAGCTACATATAGATGAAAAAATACATTCCCCCTCTCAGGGGTCGAATCCATGATCATAGGAACTAATTACACCAATATCACTAACCATGCCAAAAACTAGGGAGGTTAGAAACCAACTCCATTTTTACACTAAATGAATTAGTTTGACTTGAAAGCATTGATTACAATGATATTTAATCTAGACATCAATATGACATTTAATTATATCATGCAAACTCTTAGGAAGACAAATTACATCAAGATAAGTTGACTTTTACCAAGAAAAACTTGAAATTTGGCTTTCCCACAGAAGTGTAGCGTGGTCTTCGAGGAGATTTTTTGGAGGCTTGGATTGATTTATGAGCTAAACTGATGGTTGCTAAAGATAGATGAGGATATTTAGAATACCACTAAATCGTCAAGCCTGAAAATTTCCACCTCCAAGTCACCTAAAAATCCAATCTCCCAAGACTTCTCCAAAAGCACATCGTGGGGTCCAGAATAGTGGCAGAAACATGAAAAATTGATATTTTTTTTGTAAATTTCATCAAAAATTAGAGCTGACATGAAAAAAAAGCACATATATGTAATTTAGAGGTAAAAATAAACCTATATATGTATTCCATTTGTCATTTGGATGCTCTGAGAAGAATCAAAGCGTGGCCATGTTGCGTTTCTGTAGGGTCAAATTTCTGGGTTTTCTGCAAAAATAAGGATCAAATATAGAGTAATATATCTATAAATATAAAAAAATTTACAAACTTGATAGAGGTTTTTGTTTTTAGGGATGTTATGAACAAAATCCTCCTCCAATTTTCAAAAATACTTTCCCATATTTTCAGACTCCAAGTTTGAAGTTGGTCACTAAAAACGTAGCAAAAATTTTAGAAGCGCAACGTGCTCACGACATAAGCACAGCGAAAGTTTGGAGAGTGATTTGGAGGCCTTCCCAGATGATTTTTGGGCTGAAACTGGTATGATTGGAAATATTATGATGTCTACTACACAATAGATTCATCAAGCACTGGAAACACCTGCTCCAAACCCCTGAAAAAATGACGTGAAGTCAAGTTGTCCAAAAGTGCAGCAACTCTCTTGTAGCAACTGTATTTTGGGAATTTATCTCAAATCATAACACTTTCTCATGAGTCTATGCATGTTGGTATGTCCATTTTCCTTCTTTAGTAGCTTCTCCAAGTGTACATTCACCTTCTCAAACCATAATTCCTTGTCCTCTTCAATAACTTCCATCAGAGTATCATCAATGGTGTCTAGGGTTTGAGGTGAAGATGGATTTTCTGCTTGTTGTCCTTTCTTTTTCATAACCATGATGGTAGGATTCTTAATATGTACCTATGTGTCTTCATCTTGTTGCTCTACATCCATGATGTCCTTACCCTTATCCTTTTCTAATTTCTTTGCTGATGGAGAGTCCATTTTCACTTTGCCTTGCTGAACTAGGGTTTTCCTTAGCTCTATGTTTTCTTGCTGTGAGAATGCCACCATGTGGTTGGATTTGGAAAGGTTATGTTGTAACTCTTTGATCTGTGCCTGCTGCTCCTTGACAATGTCTCCATGGTCAATTATTTCTTCTTCATGAGGCATATTTTCATCATTATGCTGCAGGGGTAATTCATTTACATGCCTAAGTGATTTCTCCATAGCTTCTCCCCGAACTTCTTCAACTGTAGTTTCCTTAGGTAGTTTTCTAGCTTGTGACCTAGTCATAGGTTTAGGTGTAGGCATGTATTTATTTATCTCAGGGTAAATAACCAATCTTTCCCCCTTCTTGTAGGTTATATAAACCTCTTCCCTAGGTTGTTTTTTGGTCATTGAAGGTATGATAGATGGCTCAGCTCTTTGTGGCCCAGATAATGTAAGAGTGTTGATGTTTTTGGACTAGTGAGAGAAATGCAAGAGAGATGTTGCCTCCAAAAATGCCTCCCAAGACATATTAACTTGTGTGATCTGATGAAGAACTATGATTTTGGAGGAGTGGAGGGAGTAATAATGACACCTAGGACATGACTCGAGAGTCATTTGAAAATAGAAAGACATGTTAAATTTTATTTGCAAAATATAATAATTTGACCAAGGACCCTAAAAATAAGCATGAAAGAGTACATTCGATCACTTAAAATTCTAGTCACTAACAGTCTCAACTGTTGTTATTTTAAGGCTGACAACCAACACTAGAATTCTTAGTGCAGTTCTTGGAACAGTTCCAAATTTGGCTAGAAGTTGAAGTATTTTTCTAGAGGAAGTGCTCCACAATATTGTGAAAAGGGAGACCATTGAGGTCTCAACCTATAACGTTTGATGTAGTCCCTAGAACAATTCCAAATTTGGTAAGAAGATAAAGTATTATGTTGGTGGAAGTTCTCTATGATTCTTGGAAAAGGGATACCATTGAGGTATCAACCAGCGACGATTGAATGAAGGCCACCAACCAAACACATGTTCATGGGGATTTGCTCTGTCTTTGGCTACAAATTTGAATCTGGGTATGGTTGACTTTGGCTCTAGGCTTAAGCAACAGGTTTAGGATGTGGTTGAGGATCGCTTGATGTACTTTTGAAGCTTGTATATGACCATCAGTTCCCCCCCTATTAGATACAAGGTGATAAGATGAGGGAATCTCAACTGTAAGACGTGTCAATACTGGAAAAAAAAATTATGTGGTATGACCAAAATGTCTTCTTGACTGTTGAATCACATTGCCAAGTAGTGATCCATCCGAGGTGAATCTTTGTTCTTGTCGGGGGATTTTTTCTAAAGAATATTTTTGGATGATGAGTGTTCTTATGACAATTATCACATGGGTGAAGATCAAAATAATTATCTTTCACATGGCCAACTCTATCACAATGTTGGCATTTGACAATTTGTGGCTGTTTTGGAAGAGGAGCAGTAGGTGAAATTGAGTTTCCTTGAAAAAACCCAACACTTTGAAACTGAATGGGCTTAGAGTAGTCCAGAATATGAAAGGACACATCCTTGTCATATCCGAGACTGGTTTTTTTCTTGTTTTTCACAAACTCTTCCAGAGGTCTGATGATGGGCTTGGGAAGTACAACTTGAACATCTACATATTCATGCATATCTATGCCTGAAGTGGAAACTGGATTTGAATCAACCTCAAATTTACTAATCTGATCACTTTCTAGCAGCTGATGAGAGTCTGTCTCAAAATCAAACAAATATTTTTTTTGAACAAAAACCAGTTCATAATGATGACTCTTTTGCTATAGCTCATCTTGCTGGAGCTGAGATTCAAGCTGAAGAAACTTGACTTTTCTTGTGCATCTTGTAGAAAGATTCTAATGTCAGCAAGAGATACTTTGTTGATTTTCATTATGTCTTCAATAGTAGACATCATTAGAGTGCTTAATAACTCTAACAAATAATCAGGTCTTGCCATAGTCTTAGCAAAAAAATAAAGACTCAACAAATAAAGAGAGTCAGTTCAACAAAAAATGCACTAACACTGGAATATGTTAAAAAGTGTCAGTCGAACCTTCATTAGTAAGTTGACATGCCTCTCTTAATCATCATGAATGACCGAGCTACTTGTTATCTCTATGGATGGAATGCCAACTTCTCCTTTATTTCTCCTTCTAGTTTTTATTTCATAGCATCATCCAACTAGAACCTTATAAAAACTGCATTCCAAATAAACAAGACAAATCTCACCGAAATGCCAAAAGAACCCAATTAAGTTTTTTTATCCACCCTTAGTACCTCAAGAGCACCAACAATGTAACAACCCCAAATTTATCATGCAATTAATTATATCACATAAACAATTAATAATCAACCCAAAAAATGTTTAACTAATCATCATATAATTTTTAGAAACATGAGCAAGATGACTTACCTGTAATGGTGATATTCCTTACTTGAGACTCCAAAGTTGAATGCTATTTGAATCCTACTAACTGCAACAAGGTTTTGGGGACAACTCTCCACCCAACCGTAGGCTCAGCTATATGTCATCTTTCCATAGTTGGCCACCCCTGAACCCTCAATCAACATACTATTGCCAGGGTATCCTTTGCCTCACAATGCCTTCTCTCAAGAGAATGGATGGAAGAATGATCCATGAATCTTCCTCAATGTCTATTAACTAGACCAACAATGGAATGGGAACCACATGCACACATTCATTGTGTCAACATGCAACTTAAGTTTTACTTCATTTAGTGTTTCTCTTAGTTTAACTTACTTTTTGTTGACTTTACTTAATTTAGTGTTTCTCCTAGTTTTATTTACTTTTTGTTAATTTTACTAATTTGTATAGTTTCTTAGTTTAAATCTTTATTAATTTATTCCTTTTTTACTTTTTTTAATTAGCTCTTAACTTCACTCATTTGTTTATTGTTTAGGACTCCAGTTTATTATTTAATATTTTATTTAGAACTTCAGTTATTGTTTACTATTTTATTTATTATTTTTATTATTCTCTTGACTTATTATTTATTTACTTATTTACTTAATTATATTATATTATTTATATATTATTTATTATTTTATAATTATTAGGGGACATTACGTACTCCCCCTCTTCAAGGAACTTCGTCCTGAAGTTAAGTATTTAATTATATTATATTATTTATTACTTCATGTGTGACCAAAACCCTTTGCTAAACTAGTATAACCAGCAGCCATTGAAAGTTCCCACAACACCAAGGAAATATCAAGGAATCTCTGTCCTTTTTACCACTTTCGGAACTAGGCATAAGCCACCCCGGTCTATCCATAGCCAAGGCTGGCCCCAAGGCTCGCGCCTAGCTCAGACCTCATCTTCCCAAGGAAGGCACCTGGCTTAGTACTCCATGCAGTAGTACTCCAGGCATCTCACAAGGTTGGCCCACTCCCTCCACGGCTTACTATGGTGCATAGCCCCAGGCATCAAAGTCTTACACCCAGTTCTAGACTTTGGAATCCCAATCCAATACCAAGCACTTGACCTATAATATCAAGCCCTTTGCCTCCTCAAGATGGTCCCATAACCCTTCAAGAGATATCCATCAACATCTATACAAGACAAAGGAACCACTCGCATATGTAGTGTTGATTGAGTTTATCCCCAGCCCATATGGTGTTACATATTCTCCCTCGTAGGTATGGGCTCCCATAAGATCATCAAATACACTTCCCTTCTTGGCCCATTTGTGGATTTCCTGCCACTCACATCATCTCAACATGCATCCAATGCATTAGTTATAATAATAACATCATAGAAAATAATTCACCTCCTAACTCTTGCATTTCATCTTAATAATATAACCGCTTGTTAATAACCACATTCTAAATAGTAAAGAACTGCATCCACATGTATGTCACAAAATCTGTATCGATTCCACATGCTTCACATCATGAAATACCATCACAAGTTATACATCAACATACATAATAAACTAATCACATGTCTATATAACCTCAATTCATAACATCATAATCCCTATGCATATCATAATCATCATTTTCATACAACTATCTAAGTAAGAAACACATGTGCATTATCACCAGCATCTCATAACAGTTAATTTAAAAACATAACTAAAATCATAATGCACGATTTAGGTGTATAAATAAAACTTAAACAGTAAGACATGATCTATAGGTTTCATAAATGTTTCTACCTTAGCTAAATTATGCGTTCCTATTTCGTTCACCACACAATTTTAACCAAATAGATAAGGAAAGTCTTTAAAAATAACATCTACATCTTCCTAGATAGTTGAGCCTGGACTATATTGGGCCCACTAGACATTGACTTGCTTAAACTCATGATTCCTGAGCCGACGAACCCGGCGGTCCAGTATAAAGAATGGTTCAACCTAAAGGACCCCCTCCTCGGAAACCTATAATTTCTCAAATGTTAGCACATGGGATGGGTCATATACATATTTTCTAAGCATATAAACATAAAACATATTATGCATTCTTCTTAAATGGAATGGACGCTCGAGCTTATAAGAAATTGGTCCAACCCTCTCTAGGATCTGAAATGGGTTGAAAAATCTAGGGGATAACTTTATTCCATTGCCAAATCTGAAGGAAATCATAGAGGGTCTAACTCTAATAAAAACTTGGCTTCCTTCCTCGAAGCTTCTATCAATTCTCTTTGCATCAACATAACTTTTCTGGCAATCCCTAGCTTCTTTTAGTCTTTGCTTAATTATTGTCATTTGTTCTTCCATTTCTTGGAGCATTTCAGGTCCTAACATGACGTGATCCTCTAATCGATCCCAGCTCAATGGAGCACGACCTGGTCTTCCATATAATACTTCGAAGGGAGATTCTTGAATTGAACTATGATAACTATTGCTATATGAAAATTCCACTAAGGGAAGGTATTTCTCCCACTGATTTTGTCGATCCATGAGCTACATTATGAGCATGTCCTCTAATACTCGGTTTACTCTTTCTGTTTTCCCATCTGTCTTTGGATGATATGCAGTACTGAAGTTTAGTTGTGTTCCCATAGATTGTAAAAGGCTTTTCCAAAATTTGGAAGTAAAGTGTGTGTCTCTGTCAGATATTATTTTCCAGGGCACTCCATGAAGGAAAATTATTTCCTTTAGGAAAACATGAGCAATCTGGTGCATCGAAGATGCTCTTAATTGGAATCAAGTGAGCACTCTTAGTTAATTTTTCAACCAGGACCATGATGCAGTCATGTCTTTGGGAAGTCATAGGTACTCCCCCAACAAAATCAATTGAAACCACTTCCCACTTAGTTTCTGGTATATCATGGGGTTGTAAAAGACATGTAGGGTGACGATGTTCAACTTTACCTTGTTGACATTCTAGGCAGCGGGCCATGAACTGGGTTATATATTTTTTCATTCCTACCCAGGAAAATAGTTGTTTCAAATCTGCATACATTTTCTAGACTCCTGGATGTGCATCATATGGAGCTTGGTGGGATTCTTTCATTATTAGCTTTCGAAGTTCATCATCAGTCGGTACATACATCTTACCATTATACCGTAGCAACCCATCATCATCTAATGTGTATCCTTCGCACTTGGATTCCATTGGTAATTATTCTTGTACGATAAGTTTTATTTGTTGGTATTGAGGCTCCCCTATTAGGTGGTTTAGAATCCAGCTTTTTAGGTCTATCTTTATTGACAATATTGAATGAACTCTAAGTCTCCTGCTTAAAGCATTGACAACCTTATTTTCCTTCCCTTTGATGTAGGATATCTTGAAATCATATTCACTAAATAACTCACTCCAACGTCGTTGTCGAGCATTAAGGTACTTTTGGGTGAATATATTCTCTAGACTTTTATGATATGTTCTTAATTCAAATTGGCGCCCCATCAGATAATGTCTCCATAATCTCAAAGCCTTTACAACTGCAGCTAACTCCAGATCATGTGTGGTATAATTGATTTCATGGGTCTTGAGTTTACATGAATCATAAGCAATAACCCCTCCATCTTGCATCAAGACTGCCCCTAATCCTTCTCCTAATGCATATGTGCACACACAAAAGTCTTTGTCCATGTCAGACACCTTTAATATTGGGGCAGTTGTTAAGCGTCATTTTAGCTCGTTGAATGCTCTCTCACACTCACTTGTCCATCCAAACTTAACCCTTTTCCTTTGGAGGTTTGTGATGGGACTGGATATCCGTGAAAATCCTTCTAAAAATCTTCTATAGTAGCCTACTAACCCCATAAAGTTGTGTACTTTGTTGACATTCTTAGGAGCAAGCCAATCCATTATAGTTTTAATCTTGCTGTGATCCACTGCAATGCCTTCCCCACTAATGGTATGGCCTAGATATTGAATTTCCTTCTCAAAGAAAGAACACTTAATAAGTTTTCCATATAAATTTTGCTCTCTAAGACATTGAAGTACCAGTTTCAAATGCTCTTGATGTTCCTTCTCATTGCGGGAATAAATTAGGATGTCATCTAGGAACACTTGAATAAAACAGTCTAGATATCTGCGGAAAACACTATTCATCAAGTTCATGAAGGCTGTCGGAGAATTAGTCAAACCAAATGGTACAACTATAATCTCATAGTGCCCATACTATGTTCTGAATGTTGTCTTAGGTATGTCCTCCTCTTTGATTCTTAATTGATGGTAACAGGAACGTAAGTCTATCTTGGAAAATAATGAAGCTCCTTTTAGTTGGTCAAAGAGGTCATCTATGCGGGGCATGGGGTACCGGTTTTGGATGGTGGCCTTATTTAGATATTGCTAATCAATACATAACCTAATATCTCCATCTTTTTTCTTCACAAAGATCACCGATGCACCCCAAGGTGACACACTAGGTCAAATGAATCCTTGATCAAGCAGTTCTTTAAGTTGTATACTCAGCTCATTAAGCTCCAGAACAACCATTCAATAAGGTTTTTTGGATATGGGTTCTGTTCTCGATTTCAAGGAAATAGAAAAATCAATTTCTCGGATAGGAGGCAAGCCTGGTAGCTCTGAAGGAAACACATCTGCAAATTCAGAAAGTAGTGGGTGCAAATTATCAGAAGACCTCCCGTCGACACTAACCATTTCTACTGCATGAACCTTACATCCTTTCCTCATACACTTATTAACCTTCTTCGTTGATATGAGGCGCAACATAATATCTCGTTTAATTCCCTCGATTATTGTGGATTCTCCTTGGTCATTTTTTAAGAGAATTGTCTTATCATAGAAATCCACTACAGTTTGATGAGATTCAAGCCAATCCATTCCTACAATTAGGTCATAAGTTCCCAAAGTTGTGTTGTACAGGTTCATCTTAATGTCACATCCCCCAAGATTAACAATGAAATCCCTTACCAGTGATCCTACTGATTGCTAGGAGCCTGATGCCATTTCTACCATTGCAAAGTTTTGGTTTTCAAATTCCTGTGGTTTTTGTTTACTGGAGAGTTTGCCGGATTATCCACAGTCTCATAAGTTCCCAAAGTTGTTCTGCTCATGAGCTATCAATCCACATCTAAGCAATTTTGAAGGAGAAATAAAACTATCAATGGCACCTGGATCAATTAACACAGATAGAGGAATGTTGTTTATCATACATGCAAACTCCACAATTGTGGCTTGGTGCTCGACGTAGCTATGGTTAATGGCGGCATGAATTCGATGTGGGTTATGTGGTCTTCCTCCTCTTGCTTTATGTCCCTGTTGTTTGATCCCTGTTTGATACCTTGGACAATATCTTTTATACTGTGGACCCCCACAGTCCCAACATTCTGCTTGCCTTTGATTCTCATTTGGTCCCGATCCTTAGCCACCAAATCCTCCACTTCCGCCATTTTTTCTTCTCACATAGGGCTGACCCCTACGTCCTCTTAGAGGAAATCCAAAAGTTGCACTAGAAATCTGGGCAACACTGTTTCGTTTTTCTTGGAATCCATAAGGGTGCCCCCCTGATCTATTTACCCTCATCGTGGGGTGCTCTTTCTCTGTTTTTTCATCAACCTCCATTTGCTTTTTCATATTTATCATCCTCAGGACTTGTTTGGCTAGACTATTGGTTGCTACCATAGTGGTGGGTTTCCACATGGTGACTTCTGCTCGAACCAAAGGCTCGAGCCCATGCAAAAACCTTTCAACTTGACGTTTATCATCTGTCATATAGTCCACATGATGGACCAACCTATAGAATTTAGCTTCATAGTCTTCGTTAGATCTCCCATTCTGTCACACTGCATGGAAAGCCCCCATTTGTTGGTGTTTGTAGTCCTCTTATAGATACCTGGATCTGAAGGCTTCCTCATACATTTCCTAAGTAACTTGTAGTGGTGTGACTTTCATCTTCATTTCTTCATTTACTCACCATAATAAGGCTTCTCCTTTTGGTAGACTCATTTCTATTTGAGCCTTTTCCCTTGAAGTATATTCCTTAAAGCTAAGTGCTCTCTTGACACCGAATACCCATGCTTCTGCCTTTGAACCGCCATCTGGACCTGTGAATTTTGGTAATCTGGATTTTTGAACTTCTTTCATAATATTGAGGTTTGTTTGTCTAGCATTGGCATTGAACTGAGAATTTAAGTCTTGCCTCTATTTTTGTTCCAACTCCCTCCCTTGACCTTGGCTAGTGGCCCAATCCTTAAAGATGCTTGTCATTTCCCCAAGGAAACGTAATATAGCTTGCTCAACTAGGGTTCCAATGTTTGAAGTGGCTAGAAGTGGGGTTTCCACCTCAGGGGTGACTTGGGTTTGTCTTCGACGCTTACGAGCTATGATATCCCCTGTACCATCCATCCACATGAAATTAAAATTATTATAAAACATATATTCATTTAACAAAAAAACGTTTTTTTTTAGTTATAAAAGTTTCTTCAAATTTCCCATTAATAATAAATAATAATTTCGAAAATTTTATAATGATTACTCTAACTTCATCCTACATACATTTCTAATTATCAATTAAACATTTCTTATATAAAAATATGAATTATTAGTTAACATATGAATTAAAATAATCATAAAACATATAAAACTTTACAAGCTTTATATATATAATTAAAAGTTAGTATAAATTCATTATAAACTCCATCTCATAAAACATTTTTAATACCCTACACCTCTAGTAATATTAATAATTATTTCAAAAAAATAATCCCTACATCTATAGTAATATTAATAATGACTACCATATTAACTTTTATGATACACTTCCATATGAAAGTTACGTAAGTTTGGCATTCGAAAACGCACAAGTGTGAAATGTATTAATGGGCATCATTAAAATGAATTTGAAATAAAATACTTCAAGTGAAATTTTCACATTCACAATCCGAATGCTGAGATAAAATAAATCACAGTGAAATTTGTTTGCTTGCGATATCGTAAAATAGCAGAAAAATAGAGCTCTCGTTACTGGTCCGAAAGGGCATGGGGTCGAATCTCCGGCTACGCAAGAAATTCATGGCATGGTCTAATGGAATATGGCCGTGGCTTGTTGGTTCATGAGACGAAACTTTTCGGCATTCAGATGATCTGTTGGTTAAAGCGACGGTTCGTGGTGTACTAGGCGTGAAAAGTTAATGGGTCCTAGATCCAACCAGCGTACGCTGCCTGGTCAAAGAGCCAGTCAAAATTTTGTTGTGTGGATGTGAGTGCATCTGAGTCCGTGGTGAGTATGAATAGTAAAACACTGAGTTGTCTTTAGTGTGATTTTTTAGACGTTTAAATTTGGTTAAAAAAATTGAAATAAAATCTTGATTTCTGTTATTTAAATTGATTTTTTTTCTTTTATATATAGATTCAACACCTTAAAAAAACCTTTTGATCACTTAAATTATGCAAAATTACCCATCAAACTTTTATTTTCAATAAATTCGTACCAAAATTTCGAAAAATTAAATACCCTAAAAAAAAATAACGCTATAAACTACTCTGTTAAACACACTGAAAGTGTATCCGTGAGTCGTGACGTTGGTAGTTGGTTATCAGTTTAAAGCATCGAAGGTCTCTGGTTCGAGTCTGTTGCATTCCACGTTGTGACCGTGGATACCTGGCTCGAATCCCAGCAGCCACAGTGGAGACCTGGGCTCGAATCCCCATAGTGACGCGTTGTGCACTATGGATGCTCTCCTGTATTGAGAGTCCGATTTAATTGCTCGACTACTGGTTATCTTTTTAATTAATGGATCCTTGATATAATAACGTGCAGATTGGGCTTGAGACTCGGATTTAATTGCTCAACTACTGGTTATGACTTCCACTCGGATTGTAAAGGCGGTGGAAAACAAGGCCAGTCTCGAGAAAGCTACGGTGAGGACAGCGGATCGAATCGTGGGGACTATACGCTACAACTAATATTTCCATCAACTGGTACTCCTGCAAGATTTAACGTCAAATCTTTAACGTCAAAATCGTCTTCTGATGAAGAAAAGAAAAATTAGTTATAATGGGTAATTTTCCGTAAAATATATATACATATTATTAATAATCTCTGTACATACCACGCGGATATTTCCATAACTCGAATGGCTGTAGAAAGCCTGTGAATTCTATTTTTAGCCAAATTGCTGCGGTGATAGTGAATAATAGAGTAATTTGAACCTCAATTTAGGCCGAACAAGCGGGTCAATTTGAAGTTACAGTTTGCGCAGAAGAAATAATCCGGATTCACGGAATCAATATTCTATGTAGTTGTGGTTCTATGAGTATTTATATATATCGGGAACCGGCCTGAACGTTAATAGTTTTGGTAAAACAGTGTGCAGATACGCAAGTTCCCAGAGAATTAAAGTTCGAGAGGTAGGGTTTCGTGAAGCTTGTACCCGGATTCGAACTTGTTTACAACTAGTGTAAGAGTAACATGCGGCTGGCTTTTTGATCATCAAACGGGTTGGTTCAGAATTATATATATATATATATATATATATATATATATATATATATATAATATTCAAAGAATAACAAGCATGTCAAATTAATAATATATAACGCTATTATATTAAACTTATAATCACTAGCTTTTTGGTTATTAACATCATAATGAAAATTGAAAACAAATGCAGAAGACAGAAGTTTAGACAAACACACGGGAGCTCACAGGCGCAGATCACCAGGAGCTCCCACCAGCAAATGCATTCCCTTGCCATTCTTCATTAAGCATCAAGAATTAAATAGATATATAGGCAAAACAGATTCCTAATTAATAGGAACTGAATGTCAAATAAAGAGCAAATCATAACTACGTAACCTATTCTCCATTAATTTCTAACACCCTCCCCTTAATGGAGAAAGGGATTTTTAAACACACCTAAAGTATCCCTAAACAAATCAAACTTCAGTCTTCCTAGTGGCTTAGTGAATATATCAGCCATGTTATCACAAGAATTACAATACTCTACAGAAATCTCTTTAGACTGCACTTTCTCCCTAACAAAATGAAATTGAGTGTCTATGTGCTTAGTGTTTTTATGAAACACAGGATTGTAAGCCAGTTTGATGGAACTCTGATTGTCACAATTGATGATCGTAGCTTCTGTCTGTTCTTCCCCTACATCTTGGAGAAGTCTACGCAACCAAACTGCCTCACATGTCGCTGCACACATAGCTTGATATTCAGCTTCTGCCGAGGATAAAGCAACAGTATGCTGCTTCTTGCTGCACCAAGAGATGACCCCGGAACCAATGTTGAAGGCGTAACCTGTAATTGATCTTCTGTCATCTAGATTTCCCGCCCAATCAGAGTCTGTATAACCTGTCAACTTAACATCTAATGAGTCAGAATACAAAATACCAAAATCTGATGTTCCTTGCAGATACCTTAATACTCCTTTCGCTGCACTCCAGTGACTGTCATGAGGTTGAGTCATAAACTGACTCAAAACACTCACTGCATAGGCTAAGTCAGGTCTTGTTGTAGTCAAATAAATAAGACTACCAACCAACTGTCTGTACAATGTTGCATCTGCATATTTCGAACCATCATCCATCTGAAGTTTGCTATTCTGCTGTAAAGGTATGCATGAAGGCTTACACTCATCCCTCTTAAACCTGGATAACAGACTCTTTGCATACTTACCCTGGGACAAGAAAGTTTGACTTGAATCTCTCCAAACTTCTAGACCCAAACAGTATTGCATTTCTCCAAGGTCCTTCATCTCAAATTTCTATGATAATTGCTGCTTGATTTCTTCAATGAGATTGTCTGCACTTCCTGTTATTATCAAATCATCTACATACAAAGAAATCACCACTATCTTCCCTTCATTATTAAACATGGTATATAAATTGGGATCATTTTTGCTCCTTTCATAACCATTCATGAGGAAAAAGGAATCAATTTTTTCATACCAAGATCTAGGTGCCTGCTTTAAACCATATAAAGCTTTCTTTAATCTACACACTAGATGTTCTTCTCCCTTCTTAACAAATCCTTCAGGCTGTACTAAGTATACTTCTTCTTTTAAATCACCGTTTAAGAAAGTAGACTTAACATATAATTGATGTATTTTCCAATGATGTTTAGTGGCTAAAGCAATGATCATTCTGATGGTGTTTAATTTTGCAACAGGGGCAAATGTCTCCTCAAAATCAATACCTTCTATCTGGGAATATCCCTTTGCCACCAACCTTGCTTTATGTTTATCAATAGACCCATCTGCTCTAAATTTCAACTTAAATAACCATTTGCAACCTATGGGTTGTTTATCATCAGGAAGTTTTACTAGATCCCAAGTATTGTTCTTAATGATGGATTCATATTCCTCATTCATTGCTTTCTTCCATCCAAGACTTTTACTAGCTTCATAAAAGTTAGAAGGTTCTGCAATGTTTAACATACCAGTCATAAGCGCATAATCCCTATATCGAGCTGGTAACTGTCTTGGCCTGTTTGATCTTCTGAGTGGTGGGGGTTCAATTATTCTACTTATTTCTTCCCTTTGTGGACTGAACTCCACATTATCCTGCTGCTGTTCCTGCTTCTGTTCCTGCTGCTGACTGACTCCTATTTCAGTATCCTCTTCTGAGAGTAAGGGCACATGCCATTCTTCATTGTTTTGGACAGGATTTCCATCATCAATATGTTCATGGAATAATACATCTCTACTGACAAACACCTTGTGAGTAGCACGGTCAAACAATTTATAAGCCTTATACTCACTGCATTATCCAATGAACGTGCATTTAATGGCCTTTGAATCTAACTTCTTCCTATTCTCTTTAGGAACATGTGCAAAAGCTTTACAGCCAAATACTCTAAGATGACTTACTGCAGGCTTGAAGCCAAACAATGCTTCAAAAGGAGTTTTATACTCAAGACTTTTAGTAGGACTCCTATTCTTTAAATACACTGCAGTATTAACAGCTTCTGCCCAAAACCCATTGGTTAGATTCTTACCTTTCAACATACTGCGAGCACAATCCACCAGTGTTCTGTTTTTCCTCTCAGCAACTCCATTCTGCTGAGGAGTGTAAGGTGTTGTGAATTTCTGCTGTATCCCATGCTCGTTGCAATATTTGGTGAAGACTCCTTTCTTGAATTCCCCCCCTTGATCTGATCGAAGAATCCTGATGAACTTTCCTGTTTGCTTCTCAATCATGTTTCTGAATTGCTTGAAATATTGAAAAGCATGAATTTTCTGTTTAAGAAAATACACCCATGTGAATCTTGTACATTCATCAACAAAGATTAAAAAATAATAGGCCCCCCCTAACGACCTCGTCTGCATCGGGCCACATAAGTCAGTATGTACAAGTTCAAGTATATCCCTCTGTTTTCTATCTTTAACGGCAGGAAATTCATCTCTATGTTGTTTACCGAACGCACATGCATCACAATCAATATGCAACTTTTTCAAAACAGGAAGACCCTCTACCATACCTTTGTTTTGTAGCAGAAAGAGATCACCAAAGTTAATATGCCCAAGTCGCTGATGCCACAAATTTTCAGCAGAATTATTTGACGCCATCAAGGCTTGCTGAGGCATACTTTTCACATCCAATTTGTAGAGTCCTCCTATGCGAATTCCTGTAGCAATGGGCTTCATCTGATCCAACAAATCTTTAATAATGCAATAAGATTTAAAAAATTCTACTTTGAGGTCCTGATCTGTAATCTTGGACACAGAAATCAGGTTCTTCTTAATGCCAGGAACATACCACACATCAGATATTCCTGATCTTACCATCAGGCAGAGTAACAAGGACATCTCCATGTCCCTTGATCTCGTACCCACTATTATCTCCAAGATAGACTTTTACTCCAGAGTTGGATTCTTTAAAATTTCTGAACCATTGCTTTTTACTTGACATATGCGAGGAGGCTCCAGAATCCACGAACCAAATATCTGATTCATCCTCCTCAGTAGCAGTGTCAGCCTCATCCATAAATAGTCTAACATCCAGATTCTGATCTGGGTCTGTATCTGCATCTGCATCCGCCAAATGACCTGCATGCCTTCTCTGATTGTACCTCTCTTGATTTGCCTTCTTCTTGCGACAAAATTTAGCAATATGGCCTATCTTACCACAATAAAAACATTCAGGAGCAGAGTCATTTCTATACGAGGTCATACCTTGTGGTGTCATTTTTGATGTGTTGCCCCTCCTCTGATCAGCCATCGCTCTCCCTTTTGGCTTGAACTTTGTTATTAATGCAAGATCTGGATCTTGAGGCTTGAGAGACGACCTCCTTTCCTCTTCATGTAGCAAAATTCCAGTAAGCTCTTCAAAACACGGAGGCTTTTCCCTTGCATTCAATCCAGTTATAAACATCTGATAGTCATCTGTCATACCGTTCATGGTGATTGTCACCAAATCATCATTTGCCACGGTTTGACCGATATCAGATAGCTTATCTTTAACTTCCTTTATCCAGGATAGGAATGACGAAACAGACTCATTCTCCTCCATCTTGATTGAGAGGATCTTCTTCCTGAGGAACAAGGTTCGGCTGGTGTTCTTGATTTCATACATGTCTTTGAGAGTTGTCCAGATTTCATTCGCTGTCTTGCAATATTGAATATGAGGGATGATGCAATCTTTAACTGACAATTTTAGTAGAACTTTTGCCTTCGGCTCCCTTTTCTCCCATTCTTGAATTGTTGCATTCGTTCCACCATTTGCAACAGTCGGCTTACCTTCATCGCCGATGACAATGCTATAGGTATTCTGACCCTCAAGAAAAGTTTGAAGTTTAAATTTCCAATTTGTGTAATTGGAACCATCCAACTTGCTGCTTTCATTTAAGTAATCTACCATTTGAGAATTCATCTTGGAGGGAAAAAAAAAAGGCTACCCCCGGCAACTTAAAAAATGAACAATTCTAAAATTATCACAACAAATTGAATATGGTTGTGACTTACAACAGTTGTGAAATACAAATTATGAATAAGCAGCAGATCACTAATTATTAAATTCAGAAATTTGTTTCAGTGAAAGCGTTGATATCGCTCTGCATAAACTAGATGCCAAACTGTTTGCATAAAAAAATAACGCTGCGTAAATCTGCTAATTAAAGACAGCGAATGTCAACTGAGCTGCGTAGATGAACACTGAACAACAAATTGGACCACTTTAGGAACGCAGAACAACAACGTTCAGAAAAAAAAAATTCGCCCTTGTTTCCCGAAAGTAGCAATCAACTCGATACTTGTATTGGCTTTTTCACAACTCGGATCTTCTCAAATTTGTCAAGGACTTTTGGGTATCTCGCTGGAAATTTGGGAGGAATATTTGGAGTTGGAGTACAGAAGAAGTAATCATAATAATGCAGCTGATGATTTGCGTTTTTGCCACTTCTCCCTTTGCCAGATGTGTAAAAGAAGACTAGATAAAATTAGCTACGCTGATTCAAAATCTCAAAAAAAAAATTGTGCTTTTAGCAATGACTGCACTGCATTGGTGTGTATAATGATAGGATTTCTTTGGTTTACATGTATGAAGAAAAAAAAAAAAAATGTCGCCTTGTTAAACGCAAACAAATTTAACCAAAACCCCAAAAAACAAGTCCTTCAGTCTTTCAGTCATTCCCCCGGTCGACGAGAGCTGGGTTGCCACACGATGGTATTATGATTGCGATAATAAGTTTTTGCATTTTTACCTGTTCACCGCAGTTAAAATGAAAATAGTGAATATACCAGCCACCTGACTCGAAGACTGTCGCGCATGACCAACAAGTGGGCCGTGAAATCTGGCGAACGCTAGCTGGTATGGGGTTCGAAACCCGACAACGTGGTAACGCAGTCTTTGTTCAATGCGCTGCCAGAAACTTAATCATAGCATTCCATACATACGCACCAATCACCTGAAATCACACAGCAATCCACGTACGTAGCTCCCCAGTGATCAATGCATTTTCCGGGATCTGATTCGCACAGGGCTCTTCTGTCTCCAGATTTTGGCCTTCATGCTACTGCACTCAGCACACAGCTCGATCCACTTCCAGGCAACACCGCCACAAACAAAATCGCCTTCTCGGCCTTGAAAACGCCTTCACGGCAATACGATCTCCCTCACGCATTCAACAGAGAACGCAGCTCTTCCTGGGCTCTGATACCATGAAAAAAAATGGAGAAGACAGAAGTTTAGACAAACACATGGGAGCTCACAGGTGCAGATCACCAAGAGCTCCCACCAGCAAATGCATTTGCTTGGCATTCTTCATTAAGCATCAAGAATTAAATAGATACATAGGCAAAACAGATTCCTAATTAATAGGAACTGAATGTCAAATAAAGAGCAAATCATAACTACGTAACCTATTCTCCATTAATTTCTAACAAAAATCAAGTTTTAAATTTTACTCGAAGGTCATCTAAGATCGAAACTTGCTGTACCAACTCCAAATTTAATATGCCGTTAACTATCAACACAAAAATTATTTAACTAATTATCATAGAAAATTCAAAGACATGAGCATGACAACTTATCTGTAATGTCGATATTCCTTACTTGAGACTCGAAGTTGAATGATATATGAATCGTGTTGATCGAAACAAAGTTTTGGGGAAAACTCTCCACCCAACCGTACCCTAGACTCAGTTGTATGTAATCTTTCCACATGTGGCCACCCCCGAGCCCTCAATCAACGTACTACACCCAGGGTATCCTTTGCCTCACAATACCTTTCTCTCCATCTCCAGAGAATGGATGAAAGAAAGAATGATTCATGAATCTTCCTCAATGTCTATTAAATAGACGAACCAATAGAATGAGAACTACATGCACACATTCATTGTGTCAACATGCAACTTATGTTTTACTTAATTTAGTGTTTCTCTTAGTTTAACGTACTTTTTGTTAACTTTACTTAATTTAGTGTTTCTCTTAGTTTTTTTTTAACTTTACTTATTTTTATAGTTTCTTAGTTTAACCATTTCTTAATTTATTCTTTTTATTTTTGTTAATTAACGTTTTCATAATTAACTCTTAACTTCACTTATTTATTTAGTGTTTAAAACTCTAATTTATTATTTACTATTTTCTTTAAAATTTGGGTTATTGTTTACTATTTTTTTATTATTTTTATTATTTCATTGACTTATTATTTATGTATTTATTTATTTAATTATATTATATTATTCATTATTTTATAATTATTAAGGGACATTGCAATAAAATATTATTATTGATTAATATTATTTAAATTTATTTATTTTTAACTTTATTTATGAAATGTTACTTTTGATATAATTAATCACAATAAACTTAATTATATATATGTATGTATGTATGTATGTGAGGGTAATTACAATTAAATTTCTTTATTAAAATTAAAATAATATTCATACACTTATAAAAAAGACATCATTTTTATTGATTTAAAATTATGTATTTTTAAAATGTTATTGATACGGTTTTACAATTGTGTGTTTATATTAACTCTATTATAGCATTAATATAGCGTTTTTTTAAAAGAGTGAAGAGGATGTTTACCAACCTTTCTACTCAATCAAAGGGAAAAAAAAGTTTTGATCACAAGTCCTATAACCGTTTGCAAGCATTAGCGGATATGTTAAAATATTTTCATCCAATTCTATAGATGAAGAAATAAATTCTCATCCTGGCTACTCATATTCGACCCATAAAGTAATGTTAGAAAGAGAAGGAACATATTCACGAATAATTTTGTAATCCAAAATATTTAAATAAAAATATTTATAAATAAAACTAAATATTTATTTTAATAAAACTTAAATAGTCAAATAAAATTGAGAAAATTATTAACCAAATATCTATTTTTTTTTTTTAATAAATATTTGTATTACTTCTAGAACGAAAGATTACATGAAAAAGCTAAAGGTTTTTGATGGCTGGGTCACTATTGAAACTCAACGATATCCAAAAATGAATCCATTTAAACGAGGAAATATATAAAAATCGTTCAAGGCTATGTTAGAAAGACAAAGAACTAGAAAAACAATAGACAAAAGACATGGTAAGAGTAAATAGACTAAGGAGATGGATCTGAATATATATTTGTAGCCTAGATCATCTCGTTGTTGTTGCTCAGTGAGAAGCTAGTAGTAGGGGGGATATTAAGGTGATTCTTAATGCACTTGAGTTGATGGTATAGGTATTTCATGTGTCAATGTTGATGT
Source organism: Pinus albicaulis (assembly GCA_034641835.2). Classification (NCBI taxonomy): domain Eukaryota; kingdom Viridiplantae; phylum Streptophyta; class Pinopsida; order Pinales; family Pinaceae; genus Pinus; species Pinus albicaulis. The sequence continues at coordinate 684,024,502 of CM076573.1, forward strand.
TACATATAGAGGAAAAGGTACTTTCTATTCTCAAGGAAATCGAGTAAAACCTTTTCAAGTATAAAATTCATGTTCCAATAGAGTTTTACCATGTGAATATATCGATTAAAATTTCCAATTGTGTACCTTGTGTCAGGAACCCAATATTCCAAATATTCCAACACCTCCATGTCGGACGGAAGATGCCATTGGTAGGATCATTAATTTTCACCACTAGTGAGTTTTTCCTCAGTAGGAAGTATAGTGAGTTCCCAAAATGAGTTGTTAAGACCTCAACTTTGAGTTTTGTTTGTGTATTGCCTCACTTTATACACGCTTTCTAGTGCAGTGCACCTCATCTCACACGATTTGTTTGGAAGTGTGTGATGGTGACATGAGGAGGAGAGTATGGCTAAAGAACATGAAATGGTTTTTCTAAATGAAGATAGAAGTGGAAAGGATTTCAAAATATCTCTTGATAACTTATCTAGGACTTTGTCTCAAATAGACAAAATTAATCAAATGAAGGATAGATTGTCAGATAATATCCCAATATAGGAATTGTCTAGAGAGCAAGACGATGAGGAGGCCAAGAGAGATTGGCACTCCTACATGAATGCAAGGATGTAGTGCCTAGTAAATATGTGTTGGAAGCCAAGGATCTGCTAGGAACTAAATTCAATACAATAACATCAACAACTGAATAAGCAAGAAAAAATAGTGGGTGAAAGAAATCAAATTTCCATAGAATGTGGCCACCCAATGATTGATATAATTCCTCATTGTAACATGATACACAAGCAAGGTATAGGAATTTGTGTAGATTTATGTTAAATAACCACTATTGAGAGATGGTTTGAGTTTCCAAGTTGAGTTGAAAAGTTAAATCGAAACCTCCATGGAGCAAATGTTGCCAATGTTTAGGATTTCCTTTCCTTGAATTTCATCGAGAAATTTAAGAGTGTCAGAGAACTAGAGACATGGTGAAAAGGAATGGGTGAGGTTGAGTTTACCAATAAAAGTTTCATAGAAGAAAATTGGCATTCCAAAGCTCCAAAATTTACTATTTGAAGTTCGTTTCCATATCAGATAACCTTCTAGGCAGGGTTTCCACTATGATTGGTGTAATTAATTTGTCATCATGAATTCCATTTTTATGGTGGGAAAATTCACTAAGTAGCACATGGGGAGAAAGTTAGGAAATCTTATGTTAAGGTCATTTTTAGAGGAGATATATTTAAGAGATTTTCGGAGAGCCGAGGTGGTCCTCCTTGTGTGAAGGATCAGATAGAATATAGGTGGTGTTCCGCGTCTGAGACTCATTTTTCATGATTAAAAAATTAAGGGGTTGTGTTGCCACATGATGCACTCATATAGCTAGATGGGATAGCAAAAATGTGTCCCCCACCATATTAAATTCAAAATACCCCGTTACGGTATTAATATGTAATCCATATTTTTATCACTAATAAATTTTAATATAAATATTGATCAAAATATTAACATATAATTTAAAATAGTTTCTTAATAATCTATTTCAAGGTCACATATAACAATCAAATTCATCCCCAACCTCATCCCATAAAATTAGACTAAAATCCTAAAATAAACTCTTTAGACGAAGCAATTAATCTAAACTTCCCAAATTTCACAATGCATCCTTGTACAACTACTTTAATGGATAGAGTAACCATTATCATCATTAAATGCACTTTATACACTTTAAACTAGTGCAACCACATTAATAAATATGGTTGATATACATTGTTAGTCATTTATCGATCACATGCACAACCACATTAGTAAATGTGGTTGATATATACCGACAGGCATATATGGTAGAGATTTAATAATATTATTAATATTGTTATTAATTAATATACAAGTATAATAATAATAATAATAATAATAATAATAATGATAATAATGATTAAGAATTAATAAAAAATAATAAAGATTTACAATAATTCTAATTATATTACAATATTAATATAATATACTTATATTAATATTATAAACCACACTATTATAAACCGTAGGATTAATATTATAAACCTTTCGGTCACAAATCGTAGAATAGGTATTGATGGGTTGTAATATTAAGTCACTCAGTGAAGAGAAGGTGACTGACTCAAAACTTAGTGGAAAAAAATTTCAATCATGTTAAGGGGTATTATATGTGAGGATGTGTGTGATCTGTAAGTTATCTTGACAAGTTAGATTCCCCTAGGTCGTAGTTTCTCAAGCCAAAGGTTAAGCCTAAAGTGATCTCATGACTCACACAACTTCACAAGAAAAAAAAAAATTATAAACCTTTCGATTATAAACCCTAGGATTAATATTATAAACCCTAATATTAATATTATAAACTCTAAGATTAATAGTAAACCCTAGAATTACTAATATAAACCTCGATATTTATATTACAAACTGTAAGATTTATATCATAAACCCTAGGACTATAAAATATAAGATTAATATTGTGAACTCTAATATGATAATATCACAATATGATGTTCAAGAAACTGTAATGTCAATATTATATATCATTAGATTAATATTAAACCCCTAAGGTTAATATTATTAACTTTGAGATAAAAAATTAACCCTAGGATAAATATTACAAACCATATCATTAATATTAAAAATTATAGACCCTAGGATTGACGTTATAAACCCTAGGATTAACATTATAAACCTTAATATTAATATCATAAACCGTAGGATTAATATTGTAAAACCTAAATTTAATATATTAAAGCATAAGTTTAATATAAACACTATTATTAAACCCTAATATTGTAAACCTAAATTTTATAAACCCTAATTTTGTAATGTAGTAATGCTACACTAAATGTAATGTAACATTCTCACAATTATTGTCGGATTGATTGTCACACTCAAACAATGCTTGTCACAATGCGACATGGGATAGATTTTTGTACCGTTCCAATATTTCTATATTACACCCTCATATTAAACCAAATATTATAAATGCTAACATTATAAAACCCAATATTCTAAAACCTAATTTTAATATATTAAAACATATGATTAATATTATAAAACCTAAGATTTATATTATATAACATATGATTATAAAACATAGGATTAATATTATACAACTTAGGATTAATATTATAAAACCTATAATTAATATTATAAACATTAGTATTAATAGGGTGAAAATGTGAATTTGGGTTACACTTTTTCCCTATTTTGAGAAGAAATTTTCATTTTTTCGATTCTTCAACTTTCTAGAAACTATAACAATTTTTTTGTTTAGAATTTCATTTTGCGATAAAAATAAAAGTTGTGAGAAATTTTGTTAGCTTTCTATTACTTATTTTTTGGAATTTTTTTATGCACATTTGATATGTCAACTTAGCGTTTTTTTGAGTGTGTGTTTTTTAACAATCAAAGGATTCATAAGAAGTCATGTTAATATAGAATGTTGTATTCTTTGAAAATTTGTGTTTTTCAGAAGAAAAAAAATGTGTTACAACAATCTAGACAGAGTCTACTTCAGTTTCATCATATTTACAAAGCCAATGGATGCATATCATAATTACTAGAATTTTTTGAACTGGTCCAACATGAAAAAACTGCATATTTTGAGTATGTTTCGCAACGCAAGAAATTTCTTAACATGTAAGTTATAAACTAAAAATCTAAAAGCTACCCATTAGAGACAAAGGACCAATGTAATGCCCCATAATTTCTTCAATTTTTTTTACAATGTATTTTGGAAGATACAAAATTTTGATTTCACTGAATCACTATGACCTTCAGAAATTGTGTGCACCCATTTTATTACAAAATTAATTAAAATTAGTAAATATTTATGAAATTCCATAAAATTTATATTTCCTGAAAGTAGATTCAATTATGAAAATGCTTGTCTTGGTTCCAATAGTTAATTCAGAATGTTTCATCGAGTTTAATCAGTCCAAAGTTGTAAAAATGTATTCAGAGCTCGGACCTGCGTAATTGGTGACGCGTTAGTTTGGTCGAACTTTTCTACAAAGTTCGGCCGAACTAGTTTTTGCGCAAACGGGCCGTTAAGTCTCATGCCTTAATAGTTCGGCCGATTTTTTTCCAAGTTCGGCCAATCTTTTTTTCAACGTTCGGCCAAACTTCTGCCTACTATTCCGTCGGCCAGAAAATTTCATGGAGCCCCTCCAAAAAAAACATTTCACAACAATATAAATTGTCGTGAAATCATTCATAATTTTCACACATTCGCACATTTGGTCTAATTTTACAAAGGTTTTGACATTTCGCACATTTAGTCTAATTTTATGAAGTTTTTGACATTTCGCACATTTGGTCTAATTTTACAATGGTTTTGGTTTGGGTTTAAAGACTTTTCTTGGAGATTTGGGTTTAAGGAATTTTTTTTGAAGACATTTGTTGGAAGCGGTTTGATTTTGAAAAAAAAAATGTTTTGGGTTTAAGGAATTTTCTTGGACATACATTCAAAGGACATTTCTTGGAGGTATGTGATACATTTTTTTGGATGTTTTTTGTTCTTCATTTTTTTTTAAAGTATATATTTGGGCTTAATTTTGAATTTTTCGAGTACGTGTTTTGAGTTGAAGTAAATATTTTGAGCTTTGTTTCATTTTTATAAGACAGTTTTTTCTCGGATTTTTTAAAATTAGAGTTTTGGATTGGAGTATATATTTTTCGAAAAAATTTTAAAATGAGTTTTTCTTAAATTAAATATTTTGCGATGCATTTTCTAATTGAGTTATTGTCTAAATTTTTGAAGGAAATTTTTTGAACTTCATACTCTATTATCATGGGAAATCGAAGGAATTGTGGGAGAAAATATGATTGGAAAAGAGACCCTGAGGAACGTAGAGAAGAGACGAGACAATATCACGAAAGAAATATAGAAGCACTCTCAAATATTGAAGGGGAAAATCAACCTCAACTAGAAATTGAAGCGGGTATGTAAATGTAAAATGTGAAGCTTAATTTTTATTTGATGAACTAATTCAAGAAAAATATTTTTCAATGTAAAAAGAGAGACATATTCCTCAAAAAATTGATGATGAGATACAAAATTTTGAAAGAGAAAGTGAAAGAGATATTGAATCAATGATTGAAGATGGTGAAAATATTGAAAGAAATTCAAGTGAAGAACTTGAATCACAAGGTATGTACATATATATATATATATATATATGTACACACACACACACACACACACACACACACACAGATATATATATATATATATATATATATATATTGAACACATGCACGTATTATTGGAATTCTATACATATATTTATTAATTTAGTTATTTACTGAACATGTAAAATTATTATGTACTATTTATTCGAATATGTACATATGAAATCAATGTTGATGATGAGATGTTAGAAAATGTTGACAGTCACACATATGGAGATAAAAACCCTAACCATTATATACGATATCGTGTTAACCGCATTTTTGAAACCTATTTCAGAAAGGAGAAGGTGACAGTTCAAGCTCAAATGTTGAAAGGTCTCCTATCATTAAGGAAATTAAAAGAAGCTAGGACACTACTAGGTATTCGAAAATCAACCAAAGATAAAAAAATGAAGGACAATGTGATACAAAATATAAGTAGTGCTATAAATTCAATTAGGATATCTAGACAAAAAAATGTTTCAATTATACGTAGAGGAATACATATGGAAATGGTTTCATCAAGTACTAAAGAGAATCATTTGGTAACATCTATGGCATGAGCATTAGGAACCTTGTGAATTTTTTTTCACAAACATCGGAAATTTCGCCTGCAAATAGATATAAATGATGAACTCGCTTGTTGGAGAGCTATTTGCAGGCAACCATATAAATATAGACTTGAAGAAAATGTTAAAAAAACAATATATGAATATTGGAAGAACAATTCACGTGCTTCGCCAACTGAAAGCATGTGATGCGAAGAAGAATAGCATGAAATTAGTACGAAGAACATGAAAAATATTTCTTGGAAACCACTCAGATAGAGTTATTCAACAAGTTCAAAGAAGAGAATCGTGAAATTCATTTTTTTTTTATTCAAAAAAAACCATGGTATGTAAAACCTATCACTGTACGCCACACTTGTTGTTGCTGTTATCATGTGGAATTTGAGTTATATTATGACACATTCCTTGATTTTGATAGAACATTATGGAAGGATTCACCTCCCCCTTCCACTATCCGTGATTTCATATCTCAAATTCTATGTGAAAGAGAAAACAATGATCTATTTTACAAAAAGAAATATGTTGGTGGTAAAAAATGCAATGATTGTGGAACTTTGACTAAATTTCAAAACAAATATCATACTACTATAAATGATCAATCATTGTCCAACATGAAAGTGAAATGGAAGAGATATGAATATATCCATACATCGATTGAAGGTGCAAATAGTGTTAAAAGAATTGAATTACCAGAAGACGAAAATTTTGTGATAGACTTTTTGAGAAAGTTTGAGGCATAAATTTACAAATACACCAAGCATTCCCATAGAGATTGATGGCAAGACTTAAAATTAAAAAAATCTCATGAATTTTTTCCACCAGGGACCATTTTGTTATTGATTGATTTTACAGAAAACTACACATTTTTTCCACAAAAAGAAATTCAGAGTGAATATTATCATTCTCACCAAGTCTCCATGCTCGTCCATATTATATATAGTCATGCTGAACAAAACGTCGATCATATAGAAAGCATGAGTGAAAATCAACATATCATTAAAGAATATCACTTTTATATCAGTGACGATTGTACAGATGATACATATTTTGTAGAACATTGTTTTGGGAAAATTTATGATTCCTTGAAAAAACATGGAATAACATTCAATGAACATTGGATATGATCAGACGGATGCGCAGGTCAATTCAAATCTGCACGATAATTCTTTTGGTTGTGTTGTCTTCATAAGAAAACTTGCATTAAACATTGTTGGAATTTCTGAGACTGGCCATGGAAAAGGAGAACATGATGGTGCAGGGGCATGCATAAAACAAGCACTTCGAAGATATGAAATGAACCCCTCAACAAGCCTACTTGTGGACACGGAAGAATTTTTTCAATGGTGCATCACTACTCTAAGCCATGAGACTAACCCATCAAGGGAAGTGCAAAGGTACGTTCAATTTAATTTTTATTGGAAATCTAATTTTATCGTGCAATCATTATCTTTGATTGTATTTTGATATCATATTTACATTCTTTTTTGAATTTTCCATATAAAGGTTTTTCTGGCATATTGTGATCAAATACATAGATAGATCAATTGGAAATGACGTTGAAATAATAAAAGGGACTATAAAATTGCATTCAATTAAAACAAAGTCATCCAGAAATGTGTTTGCATTGGATAAAAGAAAATATTATTTTTTTTCTCATGTTTGCATATACAACACAACATCCAATGACATTTGTGAAAACAAAATGTATGTAAACGATTGGAAACATACAGAGCTAAATAAAACAGGGAAGAATGTCTGTTGCAATGTTTGAAGAAATGCAATTAGAGGAAACTACAATATCATTCGATGGTGATCGAGTTTCTGATCTTGTTAGAGAAGTTAACATTTGAATTGCTTTCTAATGATTTAAAGATCTAGAAATAAATTTAAATATATGTATAATTTTGTTAAGCTTGTTTTATTGTGCAGGAGATGTTTTTGTTGTAATTGCACCTATTGACAATGATGAAAATGTGAAATATTATTTGATGCGTGGCACTGAACAAAAAATGAAATTATTAGAAAACTATAATGATCGTGGATTTCAATATGAAAGAGGATCTGTTATACTGAATGGTTAATTTTTCAGACAAACAAATCAAAGTGGAGATTTTGTTTACTTTGAAGACTATGAACCTAATTTCATAAGTTGTCAATATAGTCACATGATGTGTGCAACACGCATAAAGTTGATAGAGGTTCAATCAAAGAAAAAAACGAAAATTAAGAAATAGAGGTTCAATTTAGTTGATTGATTGAACTGCCCAACAATTTATTCTCTTTGGATTAAATATGTTTTAGAACTTCTAGTACTCAACTAAAAATTGAGCTGCTTATGTTATTTGTGCAAGTGTTTGCACATGTACAAATTGTTTTGGTACATGCACGTGCTCTAGTATCAACTGAAAGTAGCTTTTCTATACATGTGCATTGATGAAAAATGTTATATGTATTGGATCTATATATATATATATATATATGTTCTACAAAAGCTATGTTCTTCCTATTGGAAATTTTTTCACTCAAACAAGAGTATGTAGAGATCAAAAGCAATCTTAAGATGCCAAATGTACTTCAACCATCCAAAACTTGAGTTTTAAAAACTTTTTTATTAAATCAAAACAATACTTCACATGGGAGTCTTCCATCTAGGCCAAATGTAGATTGAAACCATCCAAAACTTAGATCAAAACATTTAAAATTATATCAAAACATTTAACATTTAACATTAAATCAAAATTAAAGGGATAATGTACAACTTCTTTACTATTTTTTATTAAATCAAAACAATACTTCACATGGGAGTCTTCCATAGGCCAAATGTACATTGAAACCATCCAAAACTTAGATCAAAACATTTAACATTATATCAAAAAATTTAACATTTAACATTAAATCAAAATTAAAAGGATAATGTACAACCTTTTTACTCTTTTTGATTAAATCAAAACAATACTTCATATGGGAGTCTTCCATAAGCCAAATTTAGATTGAAACCATCCAAAACTTAGATCAAAACATTTAACATTATATCAAAACATTTAAAACATTTAACATTAAATCAAAATTAAAGGGATAAATACATATAACTACTTCTTTACTCTTTTTGATTAAATCAAAACAATCAGAGGGGGTCTGAATCAAAAAAATAGAAAAGGGGCTACCCATGATGGGGAAACAAGCCCAGAAGATGCTACCCAATATTGGGAAACCAGCAGACATAGAGTGTTCAGAAGCACAGTGATTGCAAAACATGACAAAAGTTCAAAAAAGCTAAAGAGGACGTGACATTAGGATAACTATCGATGTGTGTAGGAGGATTCTCCTCCACAATTGGAAAATTGTAGTCCTCCAGATCATCAGCTACTCCCTTGTAGTGCTGGCAGGAGCTATTCAAAGCGGAAGAGGAGCCAGAGTCATCTTTGAGCTTTTTCTCCACACAGGCTGAGCTGCCGCTGCTTGCGTCATCGCTGCTAGAGCTCGTCGAGCCGGATTTGACTGGAAGAGCTACTGAATTCCTGGTGTCTTGGGGCTGATGGGTTGGGATGGTGGACTTTCTCTACCGATTCCTAGAACCAGAGGCACCTTCATCTTGGGGCTCCTACTGAAAAAAGATAGAAATGGTCACCATAATTTGAGGTCTGACCATAGCACTTGTGAAGTGGAATTGTGCAACTGCTTACTAAAGGAGGGTTCCCACCTATGTCATGGATTGAAACAGGCGGGCGAGAGCTAGAACTCCTGCCCCCTCCACCCCTACCTCCACCTCCCCTTCTACAACGCATCCGTTGTCTATGCATGGGGTCTTCCATAGGTAAAATGTAGATTGAAACCATCAAAAACTTAGATCAAAACATTTAAAAAACATTTAAAAAATTTAACATTAAATCAAAATTAAAGGGATTTACATTTAACACATTTAACATTAAATCAAAATTAAAGGGATTTATATTAAATGTAGATTAAAATGGTATCCAAAACTTAGTTTTAAAAACTTTTTGATTATATCACAACATTACTTCACATGATTAAGGTATTCAACCATCCAAAACTTGGGTTTTAAGAACTTTTTGACTATATCACAACATTACTTGACATGCCATCCAATTGTAGTTCAACTATGCAATAAAAAAATTTAATATTATATCACATGTGCCAAATGTAGCTTGAAACCATCCAAAACTTAAGTTTTAAAAACTTTTTGATTATATATTGTGCAACATTACTTCACATGCCATGCCAATTATAGTTCAACTATCCAATAGAAAAATTTAACATTATACCACATGTGCCAAATGTAGATTGAAACCATCCAAAACTTAAGTTTTAAAAACTTTTTGATTATATATCGTGCAACATTAAAACATCAAACATTTAAAACATTAAATATCACATGCGAAATGTAGATTGAAACCATCCAAAACTTGAGTTTTAAAAACTTTTTGATTATATCATACATAACATTACTTCACATGCCATGCCAATTATAGTTCAACTATCCAATAAAAACATTTAACATTATATCACATGCCAAATGTAGCTCAGATGACAACATCAATTTATAGATGACAGCATTACTAGTAGTTCAATTATCCAAAAAAAATTTAAAAACCAAAAAAATTATATAACAACATTACTTCACATTCACATGCCAAAAGTACTAAAACCATCCAAAATTTAACTTTTTGGAACAAAACAAATTATATTAACACTGTAATAAAATATGTCCAAAAATTATAGATCTCACAAGTATCAAACTGTATCAAGTTATATATATATATATATATATATATATATATATATATATGACAGTGCATCTAGATAATATATAAAAAAGAAAATTTAAGACTATCTAAATCTTGAAATCAAATCTACAAATCATGTCCATCAAATAGAGATGGATCTAGCGTCTTTCCTATCAGGGTCTCAATCCGCGCACTATCATGTGAAGCATGGGAAACCTACATACACAATGCACATGTACTTGAACATTAAAATTTGATGTTTTAAAAATGAGTGAGAATATATATAGAACTTCATGTAAAAAACAAAATATAAAAAAAAATCATGCAATACCTCATGAGGTTCCCTCTCCATTTGTTCACCTGCTACAAGCCCCCCCGTCCCCCCCATGGGAACATCTGCAATAGTAAACTGTACAATATACATGTACAGTTTTATATATATATATATATATATTAAAAAATTTCAAATGAAAATGCACATGTACATATATAAACTTATTTTCAATAATATAAAAAAAAAAGTTGGACAACTTGTTCAAATGGTTGAAATGGTGTGGATGTTACTATCTCCGTTGCTAGAGTCCTTGGATTAAATAAATCTTCTATAGGAACCTAAATTCAAAAAATTTAAAATAACTCAAGATATATAGATATATATATCTCAATTTTTAATGGAACTTTTTGAGGTGGAATATATATATATATATATATATATATATATATATATATAACTTAAACATAAATTTTAAAAGTGAAATAATTTTTGTCCATACTTGTGGCTCATCTCCTAAGGAAGTAGAAGGTACATCTCCCAAGGAAGAAGAATGCACCACCATCCCAAAAACATCAGACGGAATCAGAATCTATTAAAATATTTTATCATTATATATACATACATGTACATGTGTGCACAATTATTTATTTTAAAAATATCACTTAAAAAACACTAACATTTTCCAACATATCTTGATGGTGAGATCCATCTGTATTGTTTGAACCAGAGTTCCTGAACGTGATATTAACATTTTTGTCATTCATCATGAGTGACAACTACATATGGTGTTTTAACATATAATGATACATTTTTGTTAGATTAATGTACATACAAATAAATGTATACATGTACATACACATGTATTTATTACAAATTGTACAAATGTTAAAATAATTGAACCCTAAGCTCATTAACACATATCGTTCACGTGCTCTTCCTCGTGAAGAATTAGGTCTTGAAAACCATTGCGACATTTTTTTGCATATATTCGGAGATCTTCAACATTCATGTTGTCAATCTCTTCATCTGTACAATACAAAAAATTGGCGCGTGCATTTTCACGTGCTCTTTGTCGATTTAGACAAACATTGACTCCACCCAATCCGCTGTAAACATTGTTGATCATGACATCCCTTGCTTCTCAACTTATTTGAGAAGTCACATCCATCTCCGACTGCAGAGTTTCGACCCGAAAAGGTTGACTCACCAATGGCAGCTCAGGGCGAGGCAACTCCACATCTCTCTTAGCGCCCTTACGGTCATACAATCGACCTTTCCCTGGATCAAAAAAATTCTGACAGAAGGTCATTGTAGTTGGGTTTCATCTCCAAAAAAAATTCTACGTAAAACAATTACACAAAATAAACAAGAACCTCGTCGTTCCATGGGAGCCTTCTATAGGCTGCAAGGTGCCTATCATACAAATAGTGAGCTATATTTGGGTGCTTGAAATATTGCATCTTCATCATTTTTCTTTTTGGCCCTTCCTTGAAATTAAACATTGATTTTGCCATAATTTTTCTAACTCTTTGTTTTACATCGTCCAATTTATTGGGACCCATTACTGTTTCCTTTTTCTTTCTCATCACTTCTACAAATGTATCAGCCGTTGGCCCAATATTTTTGTACAAATTTACAAGTTCGCCCAATGAATGTGTAACTATTTCTAGGCTTTGTCGACTCTCAGTAGGTAGAGTCAAAGCCACAAGATCTCTCCGCAATTTTGCATGAATTTTTTCACACCTTTGTAAGGTGCATTGTGCCATGTGTTTTTCCCATGGTATATTAGAAATGTCAGTTGGATAAGTTGTGGTGGGTAGAAAACCTTCTTCTTGAATGTAGCATTCTTCCCTACGTCTATTTTGACCAATATTTGGAACATTTTCAGCCTCTACATCAACATATATGAAATTTTGTATATTAGAAAAATCACATGTAAACAAATTTGTACAAATTCAATGAAAAAAATATTGAAATTGATGGCAACCTCGACGTGGTTGGTTAGCATCTTCTCCACCCTGAAACTGTTGTGACCCAGAACGACCCTGCTGAAAACCATCATCACCAACCGTTGATTGGCCTCTGGGGAATAAATATCAACACCTTCACACAACCTACTACCACTCATTGATGGCCCTCTAAGGGGATTTAACCACCACCAAACTCTCGAGACGAGAGAGAAGCTTCATAAACAAATACGAATTTATAATCAATTGAAAAATACATTCATGTGTACATATAAATACATGTACATATTAATTTATTAAATTGTGTGAACCATACCAGGACTGGGTGAACCATGGGCATGCTCCATGGATGGAGTAGAGACCCTTCTCTTCTTAGCTCCTAAAAAATAAAAAATGAAACTTATTAACAACTAATTTAATTCACAAAGTTAATAAAAAATCAATTCCATATGTACACACATGTATGGAGATTTAAGATTATATTTAAATACCATGAACATCCCTCGATCCCTGATCCCCCATATCGAATTATGCTGATCTTCGTCGTCCATCCTCCATGATATTTATATCTATTGGTGGACAGTTACACAAAATAAATTTTAGAAAATTAATGTAATTTAGTGTACACAAATTATGTAGAACACAACTTTCAAAGCACTAATTGATTTGTGAAACTCAATTTAAGAAAAAAATAAATTATAAAAATGATACTTTCACCAGATTGCGCTTTACATGGTGGGAGCACACTTGGTATAAAATTGAAAAAAACACATGGTAATTAAAAAAGAAGTGAAACTGTGTTTAAACAAACTCCATTTAAAAAAAAAATTGTTGAAGTCCCCGAATTTTAATTTTATAAAAATGTGAAGTTCACCAAGTTGCGCTTTACATGGTGTGGTGGGAGCACACTTGGTATATAATTGAAAAAAACACATGGTCATTAAAAAAGATGCATTTATAAGTACACAACACACACATATCCAACATATGTTACAATGTTCATCAATAAATTTTGAAGGAGAGTGTTTCAACATTAATTCATCTTTGAGAGATGAATCTTGAATTTTTAAAGAAGAGAATCTCAAAACCAATTCATCTTTGAGAGATGAATCTTGCATTGGCATTGCTTTGTATAATTTTAATTCATCTTTGATATATGAATCATGAATTGGAATTGCCTCATGCAATAGATCATCAGACATCTTATTCACATTTGTACAATGCCTTATACTAAAAAAATGAAATTGGCTAACAATATTGTTTGCTATTCCATCCAGTTCTTTTAGCCTATCCTTCTTAACTTGGAACACACCATTCATCTAGTTGCACACAAGTTCAGAATTGGTGAAAACTACAATTCCATTTGATTCATACTCCATCGTTTTTCCCAAGCATTCTATCAATGCAATATAATATGCCTCGTCGTTTGTTGTTCTTCCCGGTATATTAATTTTCCTTTGGACGACTTTGCTAGTTGCAATATTGAAAAGTACATATGGAATCACTGCTTTCCATGGATTGGGATAGCAAGAAACTTCTATGCATAACTTCCATTTTTCAACCATATTTAATGGTTTTCTTATCCCTAAAAAAAAAATTCAATAAAAAATATATATATGGCATAGGAGAAATGACACAAGATCATGAGGTAAATGACATATGCATGGTTTATCTTAAAGTTTGACTTAAAAAATTTATGGTCTAGAATTCACATCTAAAATTACTGGGAGGAAGCTTTTAGTTTGTGGGAGAAATGACACATGTACACAGTTTACCTTAAAGTGGTTGTGTTTTATGGATATTAAAATGAAGATCTTCTATTTAGATCTATTCCAGAGATTGACTGTAGGGGCATTTACTAGATATGTCACCTTCCATAAAAGATGAGATCCAGAGGCTACCTGGCCCTTTACAAACTCTGCCTATAGAACTTGTAAAAGTTAAGAAATTTACATTGACAAATTTACTTGTGAGAAATTTACATTGATAACATATAGAGGTTCAACTAGGCTTGTGAAAAGTACAAGTGGAAAATGTATAATTCTACTTAGAAGAGTCTTTGGTTTAATGGTTAAGCAAGAAAGAGTCGTTGCTTTCTCTATCTAGAGTAAAAGTGGAATACATAGTAGTTACTTCTTTTTGAGTGTTTTGGATGAAATGGGCTCTACAAGATATTAAGGTAAGGTAAATTTCTTTTTGAGTGTTCTAGATGAAATGGGCTCTATAAGATCTTAAGGTAAATCTATATATCTATTAAGTGTTTCAATATAAGTGTAATAATAATTTCAAAAATAAAATATTCTACTTCCTTCAATCACTATTTATATATCATCATAAAGTACCACTTCCTAACACAACAAGTCTTTGAGAAAATAGTGAAGATGGAATACATACCCACAAAGCCTCTTGTTTGAGAAGCATTTGAATATGTGAGAAACAAATTAGGAATAGTTCTTGAAAATTATCCTTTTAGAGAACCATTTGAACATGTGAGAAACAAATTAGGGATAGTTATTGTAAATTATTGTCACTTATTTGACTTCAAAAGAAGAGCCTATGAAATTGAGTGCAATATCTATGTGGGAGAGTACACAATATCTAAGGGGGAGAATACAATATATTTGACTTCAAAAGAAGAGCCTATGAAATTGAGTGCAATATCTATGTGGGAGAGTACATAATATATAACGGGGAGAATATATATAAGGAAGGAATAAAAAGGGTAACAAAAAGCATATGATTGTGTCAATAATTTGAAGTAGTCAAGAAAGATAACAAAGGACCATCAAAATTGAGTGCAATATCTATATGATATCTATATGATCAAGTGTGAATAATTTCAAGTAAAGAAAGATAACAAAGGACCATCAAAATTGAGTGCAATATCTATATGATTGTGTCAATAATTTGATAATTTGAAGTAGTCAATAAAGATAACAAAGGACCATCAAAATTGAGTGCAATATCTATGTGGGAGAGTACACAATATCTAAGGGGGAGAATACAATATAAGGAAGGAATAAAAAGAGTAACAAGAAGCATATGATTGCATCAATAATTTTAAGTAGTCAAGAAAGATAACAAAGGACCATCATCAAATTCAAATTGAAAGATCAAGTAGTCTTCTTCATGAAGAATAAGCATTAACTGGGTTCATCATTTAAAGGGTTCATTTTTTAATGAAAAAATTTATGAATAATATGGAATGAATTGTTGTACATTATGATAAATATTGTATTTAAATGACATTTTATCTATGAATAAAAAATAAAACGGGATCATCTCTTCATATATATATGTGTGTGTGTGTAAGAGAGAAATAAAAAGAAAAGGTAATTCCACAAGGCCTAAAGGAGCATGTCCTAATACATTAAATTATGTTTGGTTTCTAGAAGAATTAATCATGAAGAGTCATGAGATCCACATTTCGACCACACTATTTGCAAGTTAAAGGAGCATGTCCTAATACATTATTATGTTTGGTTTCTAGAAGCATCGATCATGAAGAGTCATAGATCCACATTTCCATCATACTATTTGTAAGTTCACATTTCCATCATGTTATTTGCAATTTCTATATGAAGACATGTAGTCTAATAACTAATTAGCAAGTTGTGATGTCCTAATACATTATTATGTTTGGTTTCCATCATACTATTTGAAATTTCTATATGAAGATATGTAGTCTAATAACTATACAGTCTAGCCCATATAACATATAACGGCCTTTAACAGTATGGAAAAAGAGTCAAAAAATAGAGACGCCTCCCAGCAGAGTTCCACATGTTCATCAAGGTAAGAAACATAATATCGGAAGTGAAACAGTGACACCACTAAACATATGTGAAATTATAATGATTTCAACTCTTTTTTCAAAGGAGAAAAAACCTTGTTTCATATATTGAAAACAGTTCATATACAAAATCCTCTTGATATACCCATAACAGGTTATGAAGTATAAAAGATCAGATTCTGTCTCATACAGAAATACATTATAGTAGTATAAAATACAATATGTAGTCACATATAAAAGACAATATGTAGTCACATTACGTAAATACAATACGGTAGTATAAAATACAATATGTAGTCACATTACAAAAGATCATATTCTGTCTCATACATAAATACATTACAACAGTATAAAAGACAATATGTAGTCACATTACAGCAGTAGATCATTCTAGTTCAATCGTTCCAACATTGAGGAATCGAGTGAAGGCTCAGTAACGGGATAAGCTTAACAATTGTGGTAAACTTCCATGCACAAGGATTGAATCATCTAGAGCGGATGAAATTGATGGATCCACCTGAACAATAACAACTACAACAACCGAATGCATATCATACTACCATAAATTCAACATACACCTTAGAGCAAAAGGTAATGAAATTTAAAGCATAATTAACAGCATAGATGCTTTGTTTGGAATTTTTGGGTTTCTCCTTCCCACTTGGTTGTAAAGACAAAATTTCTATAGCAATGAGTGCCTTGACTTCTACATGACACCAATCAACTCAAATTAAAACCAAGAATTCCAAAAGGAGCATTTGCAATAACAATACAAAGTTAACATAGAAAAGGAAATCCCTATATACGCAAGTGAACCACCAAATCTAATGGACTCCCCTAAAGCCCGGGGTTACTTCTTACATGTGGAAGGGAAGTGGAGTTCGATTCGGGGCCGCAAAAGAGGTTGGATTGCATGGCAGTGCCGATCAGAAAAAGAGTGGACAGCAGTCCAGTGAGGCTTCTTCTAGCATGGTGGAAGCCACCAAGTGGTGGAGAACCGGAAGAGGAGACAGAGAAGTAGTTGTTCCCTGGAACTTGTGATTCAAGAGAGGTCACAAAGTGGAAATATTTTGTTTCAATGAGGTTTTTTCATTTCAATAAGGTTATTTTTTCAAAAGCGCCCCGAAATATGTGGGACTGACTTAGGCATCCAAGCATCATCTTAACAAGCAAGACATTAGTGATACCAAAGTTGTCGAAAACAATTTATATGAAAAAAAAGAACATTTTGGACTTGGCATGACATGCACTAGGCTTAATTAGTACTAAATGGAACTTGGTGATTGTCACCATAATTGGTAATGAATAATTCATGCAGATTTCATGTGAATCCATTGATAGAGGTGCAGAGGAGGAGGAGAAATACCCAGTAGTTTTCTCGCTTGACGTCGCCACAGATAATCACCAACAGAGCAGACGGCAGCATCCCCAGACCAGCAATAGCACCACAACAGATCACCAAACAGAACATCAAAACAAAAACACATGAAGAAACAATTCTAAGAAACACATACATGGGAAACAAATGAACTTCGCAGGCGATATATTTATAAGAACTGGTTCGGCCGAACTATTTAAAAAAAATTTGGCCGAACTTTTGTTGCCATTTTTCCCATCTCCAACAAAAATTATATTTTCCCACGCCGTTAGTGTGTCCTAAATCTAAACATAAGAATGAGTTCGGCCAAACTTTCTCATAAAGTTCAGCCGAACTATTATCAAAAAAAATTCCGCCCCCGATTCTCACAAAAGTGTAACCTAGCTTCACATTTCCGCCCATTAGTATTAAGCATTAGGGTTGAAATTATAAGCCTTAGGATTAATATTACAAACCTTAACATTAATATTTCAAATTCTATGATTGATATTGGAAACTGTAGGATCAATATTATAAACTCTAGGATTAATACAAAACACCTTATGATTAATATTGTAAGCTCTAGGATTAATATTATAAACCCTAACTTGATACATTAAACAAAATATTATAAACGCTAATATTAATATTATAAAGTCAATATTAAATGATTTTGAAACAATGTTTGTCACATTAATCTAATGCCTCTCACAATTCGAGATTGGATAGATTTCCATGTCAATCCAAAGTTAGAATATAAAACCCTAATATTAAACAAAATATTATAAACTCTAGCATTATCAAACCCAATATTCTAAACTCCAATATTAATATATCAAACCATAATTTTAACATATTAAACAGTAATATTAATATTATAAATAGTAAGATTAATATTAGGCTTATACCAGAAACCCTATGATTATAAACCTAGGATTAATATTATTAACTCTAGTGTTATATCATAATGTTAGAATCGCTAATATTATAGAGTGTAAACCAAATATTAAACATTAATAATATAAACCCAATATTATAAACTCAAATATTAAACCTAAATTTGTTAATTCCGCAACGTGACATTTAATAAATTGCAATATAATGCAACATTCACACTATGCTTGTCAAATTGATTCTCACATTGAGAAAATGTTTGTCACAATGTGACATTGGATATATTAATATTATAAACCCTAAAATTAATATTATGAACACTAGGATTACTACTATAAATCGTGGTATTATAAACCCTAGGATTAATATTATAAAGGATAAGTTTAATACTATAAACCCCATTATTTTTTTTTCTAAGTAAACTTAAATCTATTAATAAAACATATAATACATAGATATCAGGGCGTCAGGAGCGCCACACAGTCAGCAAAATATCTAAAAATTGAACCGCCCACTGGGGGAAACCGGTCCGAGAAACGTTATAAGGCTGCCTCAAGAGAGGAAACTAGCTGTTACATACCAAAATTGAGCTGAAAATAGAGCCGCCCGCGTGGGGAAACCGGCTTACACCATGAGTTTGAGCAGACTCAACATCGGACATCATCTTGAACAGACTGAGAATTATAGCATTCAAACCTAACAAAATGTCACAAAAATAAGACATAGAGACCGGAGCACAAACATAAGTGCTAGAACCCATAGTCACCCGAGGGAGATTCCTCCACAATTCTGCACCAGCCATCTCCATCGTCATCGAGGACTGGGACATTTTCACTGGCAGTGGCTTCTGCAATGCAACCATCAGCTAGCGGATCCAGGTTCTGGAGGAGACTCGAGCCACCATCAACCTCTTTCTGAGTGGAACCAATGTCCATCACCTGAGAAGCATGCTGACCGGCAGGAGGGGCCAGCAAAATGTCAGGAGACGCAGAGGGAAGGGGGTCAGGGGCAGCTTCAGAGATTTCCTTTAATACTATAAACCCCATTATTAATATTAAACCCTCAGATTAATATTTTAAACCCTAGAATCAATATTAGAGATTATAATATTAATATTATAAACCCTAAGATTAATATTATAAATTCTTCCATTTTTAATAGCTTTTTCTACCATTCCAATGTCACAATATAAAACCCTAATATTATAAACTCTAACATGATAAAAGCAATATTTTAAACCCCAATACTAATATATGAAACCCGAGGATTAATATTAAACCCTAGGCATAATATTATAAAATCTATGATTAATATAATAAACTCTAAAATTAAATCATAATATTATAAATGCTAATACTGTTAATTAGAGATCGAATAATAATCTAGAATATTATAAACTCAATATTTCAAATCTTAATATTAAACCTAGTTTTGTAATGTCACAATGTGACGTTGGATAAATTGAACTATAATGTAACATTGAAACAATGATTTTCTAATTTATTATCACTTTGAGACAATATTTGTCACAATGTGACATTGGATATAATATTTTGATAAACCCTAAAATTAATATTATAAACACTAGGATTAATGGTATAAGCCCTAAGATTAATATTATAAACCCAAAGTTTAATATATTAAATACAAGAATTATAAACCTTAGGATTAATATTATAAACCCTAATATTAATATATTAATATTATAAAAATGTAACATTACAAACCGTACAATTAATATGTTAAACACTAATTTTGAGATCTTAAATCGTGGGATTAAAAACCCTAAGATTAGTATTTCAAATCCTAACTTTAATGTAATAAAACCTTGGATTATAAACCATAAAATTAATATTATAAATCTTACGATTATAAACTCTAGAATTAATATTGTAAACTCTAGGATTATAAAATCTAAGATTTACATTCTAAACCATAGGATTATTATGATAAACCCTAAGACTATGATTGTCTATAATGATAATGGAATAGTACGGTTGACCATGTTTTATAATGGTGACCTATGGTGACCATATTTTACCATATTAAAAATCATAGGCCATGTTCATCTTAGTTTCACCATGGTTTTAAAGGTTTATTATGGTGACTATGATTGAGAAAATATAACAATAATAGACCATGGTTGACCTACGTTATCGATGGATGAGCAGGAGTAACTATAATTGACCAAAATCAATCATTATTAAATATAACAAACTAAGATTGTTTATCATACGGAACCAATGATAATGGGTGACAATGATTGACAATGATTAATTATTAAACTTTAAATTTATTGATATTAATCTAAAAATTATTAATTTTAATACATAATATTATTATTAAAATTGAGCCTTATTATTATTAACTTTATTATTAAACTCTAGTTTTAAATTTATTATTAAATTTACTAATATTAACCTTAATCTTTATATTAACATTAAAATTATTAAACTTATTAATTCCATGTTATATTAATGATTCTTAAATATTATTAACTTGAACCTTTATAACATAGCTCACTCAAGATAAAAGTATTAAACATTTTAAAGTCGGAAAAAAAAAATACATGTAACTGGATTTTGTGTGGTTGTGAATGATGTAACAAGAGTGTTATATAGTTATTCGATAAAAAAAAAATATATATTATATATTTACTTTATAATTACAATTCCATATGTAAAATGACAATTCAATGTAAAAAAATGGAGAAGGCTTTAGCATACAACAAATTGGACTATAGTGACCTTGGAATTTTCGAAGGATCTAAGCATTAACGTCATGCAACCTTCACAATTATTTTTGCAATGTCATATCATGTATACATTGACATTGCATACATAATACAAATTACTTGATTATAGTTACCTTGGATTTTTCAAAGGATCTAAACATTAACGTCATGCAATGTCATATCATTTATACATTGGAATTGTATACATAATACAAATTAGCCCGGGACCTCATTGGCAACAATGGTGCAAGTATCCATGTT
>CM076573.1:684048758-684185536 GCA_034641835.2 Pinus albicaulis
AAGAGAAAATGAAAGAGAACAACGAAATGAAGGGTAAATATGATGATCTCCTCTTATTATTTATTGAAAATTAATTTGGTATTTTAATTTAGTGTAGAAGTGGGGTTGATTACCATCAAACAACTCATTTATTGGATTTATTAATTTAATTCATACAACATTCTATTAATCTTATGATCACCAATAAAATTTCCTTTTTAGTTAGGAAGGTTATTTGGCATAGGTTTTATAGTTTTAGTAAATTAATTCATGAAACTAATAATTTTTTGTGAATTGGTCATAATTCTAAGTTTGAAGAGTTCTATGTGTCATGTCAACACAGTCAAATCCATAAGAATTCATCAAAAATCTCCATACATTAGTTCAAAATTTGGTTTTAGCCACTTGTTTTTTTTTTCTTCAGTCCGCAGCAAAACCAATAGAAAACAAGTTGTTTTTGCTACAGACTCATCTGGCCAATCCGTAGCGAATCTACCAAAATTATAGCGAAAAGTGCTACGAACTTATGTTTTTTTGCATCGGTAAAGAAAATGCTGAGGTGTTGAGTTTTTATTGGTTAGGAGTCAATCTGAGCTCATATGATCAGTTATATAGAATCATGCAACATGCCTGATCATCATTTCATTTAACCTCCCTCACTTGTCATTATCCCTCTCATATTCAAAAAATACCTTTTAAATTTATCCTTCAGAGCTGTTGTTTATCATCTTTCCCTCTTACCTCTGAGTATAGCTTTTTTCATCATCTTCAAAAATCTCATGTTTTTTTTGCAAGCTCCTTGATGTGAAAATTTCTTCTTTACAGGCGTCAAAACAAAAGTTAACCAGCGTTGGTATTTGAAGATATGGCTTCCCATAAAAAGTCTAACAAGGGTTCTAGCATAGTCAGGTATGATCCTATGGATAGGAGGATAATTTCAGAATACCCCAACCTTCACCAATGTTGGTTGCATGCATTTTTTCCAAAGAAAACAAAGGGAATTTTCTGTTTTTTGACTATTTGAGCAGTCAACGCCAAGAGAATTTTTGGGGTAAAAGGATATGAATTATGAAAAAATGAGAGAGGCTATTGTTGAACACAGATTAAAGAAAATTAACCTCCTTAACTTTTCTCACAGGTGCTAGAAATTGGGAGATTCGAATATGTCTTTGGGCTCTATTTTTAGAGTACCTTTTTTTCATGTTTTAGACATGTTTTTCAAATGAATATTATAGATAGTTGGAGATGGTGTTATAAAAACCAAGAGAGGCTTTATTCAGCGAAAACTGATTTACAAAAACCTCCTCCCATTTTGGAACAACTATCAAGGATCCAGAGATAGGAGTTCATTTATGAGACCTAGTTTTCAGAAAAATATCTCCATTTTTATTCGTAGATGAACTTGCTCAAGGTAAAAATGCTACTTCTTGAGGAGGGTAAGAGGTATTTTGAACCAAATTTACCTCATCAAGATTAATCTTATCATCTTTGACATCCATGGAGATTTTTTGTAGGTGGAAATTGGAAATTTCAAAATCTGCTACCAATTAGGCAAGTTCATAGCGTGTCTCATGCTTGAAGCCCAGAAATCGCTATGAACTCATTGTAGGTTTCTTTTTCTATAAATAACAGGTTTTTTCATGAAGGAGGAAGGTAAAGTTTTGTGTTTAATTATTTGGACTTAATAAAAGGCCTTAGATTCGCAAAGGGAGCAAATAGGTTGCATAAATGGTGAAAGTCAAACTGCTACAAACTTTTGCTACGGACTTGTCTAAAGTCCCCTGTTTCTATAGTGAAGAAGATTTTTGTCATTTTTCGAGTTTTAGTGGCCTTTTTGAGAGAAGCCAACAATGTGGAAATATTAGAGGTCAACAAGTGAATGTTTTGATAGCGACATGGTCTTCGAGAAAGCCATCTAGTTTGTGAGCTCATCATGGATGATTCATCAATCACTATGACACCATCTCGTAAAAATCGAAAGATAGGTCTCGTGAATTTGTGTCAGAAATTATGTTTTATTCATGGTCAGTGGCACCAAAGCACATGAATTTCTTGATGTAAATATGCAGTTTCAAAGTTTTTTGATGTAATAAATAGGTTCTAGAGTCCTACTAGGTTTTTATGTGGTAAAATTAGTAGTTGTCAGTTTATCTCTATGTAATCTGCTTATGGTTAGATTAGGTGTCATATGAGGGACTCGAAGTCTCGGCCTTGTTCGCGGAACAAATGTAATGATGGATAAGCCTATTAATATGCAGATTATCAAATAATACAGGGTTGATTGATGCTTACTTGAGACCTACTATTGTAAAAATTTTATTCAGTAATATACAGTGGCAATTAGCTTTTCTTCACCTGATATTCATTGATGTTCTCTTGATTATTTGTATTATGTATTCTGCAATTTTATCTTTAGTAATCCGATGCTTGATTACCTATAATTCATGTATCTCATGCTCTAACTTCCTTCAAGCATTATACTAGTCGGTATCTGTGTATGTTATATTTTCATGATGACATATGTATGCCTCAGATTCCATAATAAGAGTTAAAACGCCATTGAGTTTCTTTTCACTGACTCCATATGCCCTATGGTAGTGTTTTCTCCACATCTATCACCTGCATAAAATACTAATTAAAGAAAAATTCCAGAGTGAGCCATCTGTTGAACTTCATATTAAACAAAATCATTTTATATCTTTGAGAGAGCCCTCTGAGGTTGAAGAGACTAATTTTCAGCTAGAAGTAGGTTTGAAGTAGTTACTCTAGGTTGACTGGTGAAGTAGCCCATCTATACCAACTTAATGATAACATTTTGGTGCATCTTCTAGGAGTCGAAGATACATCTTCCCGAACTTTTGTCCTCAAACAGAAATACTGAACTGTTGAAGGTAGCAGGAGCTCGGAAGCATTCGAAGTTGCATTCTACCTTGGCAACTCCATTGCTGAAGAATTTAGAAATTCATAGCTTCATGGTAACACTACTAGGAAATGAGAGACATAGATGCAGCTACAATTTCATCAAGGTATGCATGTGTGGAATTTTCAAAAATTTATAAATTTCCAAATATTTTGCCGAAGGATGCATATTTTTTAAGGAATGGTCCAAAATTTAATGGAGAATATTTGAGTTTGACCTTGAAGCTTATATCAATTTTTTTTGAGTTTATCAAGCTTCTTAGAGTCATACATGAAGATGTTTTCATCATATTGTTCTATGATTAATTTCAAGGGAAATGTAGAGAATGGATTGAAAGTTTTCCTGTCACATGTATTAATTCATTTTCAGATTTTTGGCTTATCCTTTTGGAAACATGGATGAGAAAAATAGAGTTGGTGGAAAAAACTCTTTCCATTCAAGGTTTTAAGCAATGGAACGATGAACACACTAATGAGGAAGTGGATGGAAATTTTCCTTCAGCCTTGTCTTCTTATTTAAAGTCATTTAAGTGCAATTCAAAATATATGACTAAATTTTTGGATGAATTTGTGAAGAACATCAAGAAGGATGTTGAAGTTTTAGAAGATGAAATTCAGTCCTATAATCTTCATGGTCAAGATCAGCCTTTTGGAAACTTTTTCATGCCAAAATACAATGAGAAGGTGGTGCTACCTTTCTATTTTGAGATTGAGGAGGAATGTCTTATTTTTGAAAATGAGTTTGATACCACACAACTAAAATCTTATGTTTCTAAAGAAAGCATATATGAGTTGTCTAAAACTGCAGAATGTCTTGAGAATCACCAAACAAACTATGTCTTCTATGATCCCATAGCTGACTATATGGAAGAGTTCTACAGATCAACTTTTCAATTATGTTTTCACTCTGAAAAACATACAACATTTATGTTTCCTTTGTCATCACAGTATCCAGTTTTCATTTGGTTTAAGCACAATCAAGGAGTTTAGGTATCAGATCAACTTGTTGACTGGTGTTATTGGAGGTTTCATGTTGCTTGAATCAAGCGTGAAGATTGTAGCTCTTAGGGTAGGTAGGTGTGTGTGTGAATAAACTAAAGTATTATAAGCAGCTTTTCAGCATGTATAGATTTATTTTTTAGCTTGGATTGCAGTTTTCAAAAAGCTTGAGCCCGAGGAGAAAGCCATAAGAACTCGGCGTAGTCTTCGTCAATTTAAAAAAAAATCAGTTTTTCAAGGAAGGCATTGGAACTTCAGGTTCTTTGTTGTACCACATGGGCACGACATCCCCAATGGAGCCAATGTTATCACCAACAAAATTTCATTTTCTAGTTAGGAAGGTCATTCAGCATAGGTTTTATTGTATTAGTAATTTAATTCATGAAATTGATAAAATTTGGTGAATTGGTCATAATTCTAAATTTAAATAATCCCACATGTCATGTCATCATGGTAAAATCCATAAGAATCCATCAAAAATCTGCATGCATTAATTCAAAATTTGGTTTTAGCCACCTGTGTATTTTTTCCCGAGTCCACAACAAAAAAAATAAAAAATAGGGTGTTTTTGCTACGGACTCGCCTGACGAGTCTGTAGCGAATCTTCCAAAATTATAATGGAAATCGCTACAAACTTATGTTTTTCTACACTGGTAAAGAAAACGCTGAGGTGTCGAGCTTTTAGTGGTTAGGGGTCAATCTGAGGTCACATGATCAGTTATATGGAATCATGCAACATGTGTGATCATCATTTATCATCCATAGTTTCATTAAGCTCCCTCATTTTTCTTTATCCCTCTCATATTCGACACTTACATTTTAGATTTATCGTTGAGATATGTTATCTGTCATATTTCCCTCTTAGGTCCTTTGTGTGTATCTTTTTTCATCATCTTAAGAAAGCTCCAGGTTTTTTTGCAAGCTCCCTACTGTGCAAATTTATTCTTTACAAGTGTCAAAACAAAAGTTAACCAGTGCTGGTATTTGAAGACATGGCTTCCCATGAAAAGCCTCGAAAGGGTGGAAGCATAGTTAGGTGTGATCCTATGGATACACGGATAATTTCAAAAGACCCCAACCTTCACCAATGCTGGCTGAATGCATTTTTTCCAGAATATGTAGAGGGATTTTTGTGTTTTTTTACTGTTTGAGCAATGAAATTCAAGAGAATGTTTTGGGTAAATGGACAAGAATTATAAAAACCTAAGAGAGGTTGTTGTCAAACATGGATCCAAGAACATTAACCTCCTTTAATTTTCTCATAGGTGCTACAAATTGGGATATTCTAAGATGTCGTTGGGCTCTATTTTCAGAGTGTGTTTTTTTTTAACTTTTTTAGACATGTTTTTCAAATGAAGATTCCGGACAGCTAGAGATGGTGCTCAAAAAACTAAGAGAGGTTTATCCTTAGCATGAATTTATTTAGAAAAAAATCCTCTCTTTGTTCAACATCTAGTAAGGATCCAGAGATAGGAGTTCATTTGTAAGCCCTAGTTTTCAAAAAAGATAACTCCATTTTTATTGCTAGGTGAACTTGCTGAAGGTGAAAACGCTGCTTCTTTGAGAGGGTAAGAGGTATTTTGAACCAAATTTTCCTTATCATACTTAATATTATCATCTTACATAGCCATGGAAATTTTTTAGAGGTGGAAATTGAAAATTTCAAAATCTACTACCAATTAGGCAAGTTCGTAGCGTGTCTCACGCTTGAAGCCCAGAAATCGCTACGAACTCGTTGTAGGTTTCGTTTTCAATAAATCATAGGTGTTTTAATGAAGGAGGTAGGTAAAGGTTTGTGTTTAGTTATTTGGACTTAATAAACAACCTCAAATCAGCAAAGGGATCAAATAGGTTGTAGAAAAGGTGAACGTCAAAGTGCTCAAACTTTTGCTACAAACTTGCCTAAAGTCCCCTGCTTCTGCAACGAAGAACATTTTGGTGATTTTTCGAGTTTTGATGGTCTTTATAAGACAAGCCAGAAACATGGAAAGGTCGGAAGGTGGATGTTTTGATAGAGACATAGTCTTCGAGAAAGCCATTCAGTTTTCCATCTCATCATGGATGATTCATCAGTCGTTAGGACATCATCTCCTAAAAAGTAGGAAGAACGGTCTCGGGACTTGTGGGAGTAATTGTTTTAGTCATGGTCAGTGCCACTAGAGCACATGACTTTCTCGATGTAAATATGCAGTTTCAATTTTTTTTGATGTAATTAATAGGTTGTAGAGTCTTATTAATTTTCTAAGTGATAAAATTAGTAGTTGTGAGTTTTATCTCCATATAATTTTCTTATGGTTAGATTAGGTGTCATCAGAAGGACTCAAAGGTTTAGCCTTGTTGGGAGAAAAAATTTAATGATGCCTAAGTCTATTAATAGGCATATTATCGAAGAATAGAGGGTTGAATGATGTCTACTTGAGACCTACTATTTTAAAAACATTATTCAGTAATATACAATGGAAATTGGCTTTCTTCACCTAAGATTCATTGATGTTCTCTTGAGTATTTGTCTTATGTATGCTGCAATTCTATCTTTAGTAGTATGTTGTTTTATTACTTAGAATTCATGTATCTCATGCTCGAACTTCCTTCAAACATTGGACTGTTGTGTATCTATGTATGTTGTCTTTTCATGAGAACATTTGTATGCCTCGGCTTCCATAAGAAGAGTTAATACATCATTGAGTTTCTTTTCACTGAATCCATATGCCCAATGGTAGTGTTTTCTCGATATCACTCACCTGAATAAAAACAAAATTAAATAAACATTTTAGAGTTAGCCATCTGTTGAACTTCATATTAGAAAAAAATATTTTATATTTTTGAGAGATCCCTCTGAGGCTGAAAAAGGCTAATTTTCAACTAGAAGTAGCTTTGAGGTAGTTACTCTAGGTTGGTTGGTGAAGCAGCCCATCTGTACCAACTTAGTGATAACATATATCATGAAATTGGTAGCTGAACATTGTAACATACCTAATTTTCATATACCAATTTTTTTCCTGTGGCTATAATGACAATAATGAAATTTTATGTATTCGTTCTTTTCTTTAATGCATTACTTTCATTATTATTTCTTGTAACCTTCAATATTATATAAGTTCTTAGACTTGGTTCTGAATTCTCCGGAGTACATCTCGTTATATCTAAAGCATTATTCATTTTTTTTTGAGTAAGACACATTAATAAATTTGTTTCGAATCCCAATGTTATGTACCAATTTTATTAAACTCTCCACACATGAATAAAAATGATCCTTGCATTGACCTTTGTCATAACCACTATATTTACATTGTATTCTTCTTCCCCACAATATATATCTACATTGTATAGTGCTTCCCCACAATATATTAAAAGAATTCCCACTACTACCTAGTAATATATATATATATATATATATATATATATATATATAACATGGTGGTCTTGGGAATCTTTTTAACCCTTAATATTTAGAGTTCTAAAGAATCTGAAATGGATATACCCCGCGTAAGCTTATTCATACATTTGGGGGATGAAACGATGCCACGTCAGAGCTGACGATGTGAACTTCACATGGCATCCTATCCTATACCTTTCAACGGTGTCGATTTAATCTAGCAATCCAAAAGCTTAGCATAAATAGGGTTACCAAATTACCACCGTAACACTTTTGCTAGTTGGTTCTTGATTTTCATTTGCCTTCTTTGGCTACTAGAGCGCTCTTCGGTTTAGGCCTCACTATGTGGTCGTTCCTCTCTCATATTTAGGTTACTACATTGAGAATTACTCTTTGGAATCCATATGGGAATGGCACGACAGGAATTTAACCTTGTGTTGAGGATTTCACCAAAACCCTGGTTCCTTTCTTTATATATAGATTTTTTATTTATTTTTTCCGCCCTCACATGTTCACTGATTCTTGGTGTTTCCAGGACTTGTGGACATGGTTGTGGAGAATTATGGCGTTTATGATGACTCTTAGGATATCGGTATGTAAAACCCCCAATTGCATAGGTATACGACATTTCCATCACTACAGTTGTGCAATTCCTGACATAAGATATTTGCGAGTTTTCCTCAGTTTATAGCTCGAGTGTTGAAACCCTCTTGCTACGAATTTTTTAGCGGTTTATACGAATCAAACCCTCCTCCTTTCGGTGCAACGAAATGGGGGAAAAACTGAGTAAGGTATTTGTTCTCAGTTATCTAAGAAATGTCCTTGAACCAGTTCAGAAGTTTTCCCGGGGCTGGGGGTTCTTTTCTTATCATTTTCTTCACTTCTAAGACTATGGGTAGTTGCAGCCACAGTCCCGTGAATTTATTCTCTTGATTCATATATTTAATTAAGATATTTGACAAGGTGCATTCTTTGGTTAGTAGTTTTATTCCCCTTATCCTGACAATATATGTTCCTTTCTTGGAATGAGAGTGGTTGTGTTCCTGCCAAGGAAAAAGGCTCTCTTCGTAATCCTTTGCTTCAGACTTTTAGTTTGACAACTTTTTTATTTGTTTCCTATACTACCCTAACTCTCTGTAATTTCTGATAATTACAAATACTACTTTGGCCTTCAATTATTTAATACCTTGTCCTGAGGATTTTCTTCACATTTTCAATTATTTAACTCGAACTCATACTCGGTTCGAAAACACCGCACGCGACTATAAATTGCTTTATGGGTTCTGCAACCCGGGGACCTTTATTTTTTATTTTTAAATTTGTGTTGATCGAAATCCTACTAGGGTTAAATATTATGGTGGTGAACCTTAATTGTGAAGCATCTATGGCCCTTGGCCTACACTCTTTTTAATTTACTATGATTTATAAACAATGGAGCATTGTTCATTTCAAAATATGGTTACTTAACGAATTGTATTACACTCATCGAGTTGATATCCAGAACTGAGAGAAATTTATTTTTAATTAGAAAGGAACTGTCTTGGTTTTCCTTTTTAGAGGATAACATATGATTCTTATTTCTCGAAAGTTATGAATTCCATAATTGTCGAAATTTTAACTCCACTATTTCCAGGGATACTTTATTATCTTTGTACCTGCAATTCTTTCATTAATATAGATGAATAAATTATAAATACTGACAACTCTTAAGCATAATAACTCTTAGTCTATATTTATATTTATATGGACATACTGTAGTCAATATATTTACGTTTAGTTTTTTTTTTTCTTTTTTTTCTTTAATGACTATGCAAACCACAATAGTCATCAAAACTTTTCAGCTCAATTTCCATTTTCAATTACATTACTTCATTCCGTCTTATGATACGGAGCTTATCCTCTTTTACAATTATTTAATTAGTTTTTTTTGTTTTTAAATAGATTGAGTAATTTATTATATGGTATCTACGAAAGGAATTTCTTAATCAATTCAGAACTTTATTTTCTTTTCTCTATTATTTTGAAATATTTTAATAATAATCCATATACCTTCTAATTGTTGGTGTAGCCCTGACCCTTTTTCACATGGGATAACTAATAATCCATATACGTTTTAGTTGTTAGTGTATCCTTACCCTTTTTCAACTTCACAAACCAAAGAAGGAAATTAAATTAACAAATTAACTTGTTGGAATATGAAGTGTATTCTATACCTCCTTTCTCTAATACATGATTTAATTTCTCTTACAAAATCACTTTATCCTTATTTACTATATTAGATAATGTGACTATGAGAGATTAAATATTTTTTACCATAGATTCACTTTATATTCCTTCCTTTCTTTTTTGTAATGTACTTGTAGAAATATAAATTCTCCTATATAGTACATTCTGATATCAAGCTAATAGAATGAAGAGTATGTCTATAATTTATTTACCACCCAATCTAATAGTAAGTTAAAAGTCCATATATCTTCCTTTAGTATAGTGAATTTAACTACTAAGCATAATGCGACATTCCATACTAAATAGAAAAGACCTGTACCCCTTTTATTATTATAACATAGGATTTTTAATAATAGATATTTGAATTTTATAATGAATTACATTATAATACCAAGTTCATATAACTAGTTGATATATACTTAATAACAAGCAATTCAATTATGCATTTATGATATGTTTCATCCTTTAATTCTTACGTAGTATTTATTCTCCTCATGGAACCATTTCCGTTCACTAATATTTTTGGAAAAAATTATTCATGCATGAATAATTGAAGCAATTATTACTATAAGTATCCATGCAATGTCCAATGTACATTATCACTAACTTAGATCTATCATATACTGAGTTTTCTCTTAAAGAATTGATGTAACACCACCATCAACTAGAGATGGTTACCAATGTTGAGCCCTCGTATTTTACCAAGAGTGTTACAACTCCCAAGTGATCCTCAGCTCTATTTATCAAATGAGTGTCCGTACAAGCTTAGAGGTGCCAATGATATATGCACAGTAGATTGGATTATACTCATGCCACCCTAAAATATGACATTACATAAAGTTCTCCAGACACCATCCCTCCTATTTATCTACAATGAAATTTTTTTGATGGAAGTATAATTGAAGATCTCATATTAACTAGGAAAACATAACTCCTACTTCTATAGGCTAACTAGATTTTCATCATGTGGAGAGACAACTATTATACTTGAAGAAATAAAATTATTCTATGTTTCATTATTCATCAACTAATATCAGCATTACATGTATCATCTATCTACTCACACTTGTTGACATAAATCAGAAAATGAACTTGTAAATTACTTGTAATTTAAAGACTAACTCTACTCTATTTTTGGAGTGAGGAGAAGGAATGTTTGGGGTGGTCTAAAAACTTTTCTTGGTCCTCAAATCATAAATGAAGTTCATTATTCATCTTGATTGAGCTACATTTGAAGTGGGGAGAAAATATGATGAAGGAATGTGGTGCTACACGCATGGTATAGGACACTGCTACAGGAAGTCCTGTAATTCTATAGGCAGACTTGTAATTCTATACAATTATTTACAAGGGTGTTTTTAGGGTGAACATGAGGTGTTGAAGGTATAAAGAGCTGTATGAAGGTTAGGGAGAGAGAGGAAGGTTGGGTAAGGCTCCTAGCCAAGACCAAGACCTCTCATAGGTTTGTCTTGAACTATGATGAATTCCCATGGTGTCCTAAAGTTACGAAGAAAACATAGTTTTGGAGAGAATATTGAGAGATGAAAACAAGTGATGGAGAAGTGGAGTATGGGGGTGAAAGAGGTGCCCTTCCATGCATATTATCATATCCCTGCAGTCAGTCACACACATGAATCCATTTATCATTAACACAATTATAAGAACTATGATGGAAAACATGAGTCAAATTTAAATAATATATACTATATGCCTATAACATTACTAAAATCACAGAAATAGCTTCTAAGATATAGAAAAAAAATATGTAGAAGGGAAACTAGCATTCATCGGCATCGAAGAAGTCATAAACACAATATTTTTCACTGAGACTATGAACCCTTCCAACCAATATTCCACAAAATGGGTGATTCAAAAGCTTCCAGTCACATAGTTTTGTATCTTAACATCTACTGAAATAAATTAAAGTTATGAAGCTCTTGAAGCTAAAAAAAACACAAAGACAGAAGAGGGACATAATACACTAGGTTGGGTCTAAACCCAAGGGTCTTAGCCCTCTAAAATTAACTCAGATGTATTTTAATAAACAAATTCTCATTATCATAAAGTAAAAGTCTGATACATTAGATAAAAGTTCAAAATGACAGTGTCAAGCTCTTGAGCTCAATAGCTACACCTAGCTGAAAAAAATTTGAATCCTAATGAGGTCTTCATATTGTTTATTTATACCAAATGGTAGTTGATAGCATCTCCCTTGAAAATAGGAGTGACTTCCTCCGTGATCTCGAAAATGGTGGATTTTGTCCTTCTTTATCTTCACTGGCACTAGTAGTGGCTTGGATTCCAATGGACTTGAATTGATGAGAGAGAGTGTTGTGATCCCAAGCTAAGCTAAGGAGTTAAGGAGGTGGAAACCCCCCTAGATTCTCTTCTTTCTCTATCTATCGAGCCCTTGCATAGTATATATCTAAAAAATGCTCCATTTTCCTAAAATTAAACCACATTAGGCCACGTACTATGACAAACACCTTTTTCTCTTCTTACCAGGCATAACATAACCAAAAATGTGCATTAATGTGAGAAAAGGATATTTTTAAGGGTGAAAGATGGAATCATGATATTTATAATATACCTATTGATGCCACTCATCATTACCACCCTACTGAAGGTGTTTCTTATCCTATGAGAAACTCAGTCCTCCATGTGAGGTTCTCTCAACGCCCTGGTGGCATTTGTGACATCCAAAGGCATCTCATATGGTGTGCATTCTTGTGGAAAAATCCTACATTTTTCTCTATCTCAATCCATTCCTTTTTCTCTTTTATTTTTCCTTTCCTTCCGGTAAGAATAGCAACAATGGTAGACTAAGTTTTAGTCCTATCCATCGGATATTCATTCTATCCATGACTTTGTTGTGTAATGGTTTTTTCTCCAAGGACTTTCTTAGACTTTGAGGTGATTCATATTCTTTGACTTGTACACTATGGAGTAAGGCATGCCATATGTTCTGGAAAGCTTGCATACTTTATGTTCCTAATAGTCTAAAGTTATTTTCAAAATGTAGAATGGCTTGCTCCTAGTTGGAAATGTATCTGGGTTCCAAATTTGCATCAGAAGAGATGAGGTTATGATTTCCAATGACAACCTTAGTGCTCACCAGCTATGCTCTGATGTACAAAGGTTCATTCTCCTCTTGTTTCATTGATTTTTTCTCCTCCTCAGTCATTTTCTCTTGATGAACTAGTGAATATGGTAAATCCATGAGCTGAATGTCTTCCACTATAGAATTGGGATCCTAGGAATTTAGATATGTAAAACTGAAGTCGTGAATGCAGAATTCAACTACCTTTGACCTGTCCTCCATACTAGTTTGCTTACAAAACTCAACAAACTACCTATATTACTGCAAGGCAAGTGAACCATATTGTTCTAGAGTCTTGATTTTGTACACTAGACATTTTTATTTGAGAAAGAGAGCATAAGATTTTGAAGGTTACATGCATTACAGAGCTTCCATAGAGAGAACTTCCATGGTCGTAAGTTGTGTTTCTTTCTCCTGAAACCTCTCTTCTAGCCTTCTGTTTTCTACCTGTAGCTGCACTTTCATCATAGAATCCCTGAGTCTCAAATTATCCACTTATTTTCCCATTTCATTGAATTTTTATTCCATAAGTCCTACATCTTTCATATTGTTAGATTTAGGAATTTGCATCTAGTTGTGCTTTTTGCCTCTCTCTATCTCAAGCTCATAGAGAAGTGGGATTGTAAATTTTTTCAGTGATGATCCTTCCTCCTTCAATGAATTTATGGTAGAACCCTAAGATAGGTTGTGGATCAAGATCATGACGCTCTTGGAAGTCATTTTCAAATTTATTTTTTGGGATGGTTTCTTCTTCTTGTTGCTAATTATTCTTCTCTTGTAGCTTCCCCTCTTCCTATTGTAGTATAATTTGCCTCTTATAAAGAAAACCATGCCCCTCCTATAGCATACTTTGACTCACATGTATAGAAACCTACCCCTCATGTAGCTTCCCTTTTTCTTCTTATTCTAGTGAAGCTTGTGTATTTTCCTTATTGAAAGTAGCTCACCTAGTGGTGGATCTACTCGCAGATGCTACAAGTGACTTGGTTTTTGGTTTTAGAGAGACAACCTCTTCAATTTTTCCTTCACTAGGGCCTACCTCTTCCTTCTTACTTGGCGATTCTCTAATGATGATAGGGACCCTTGTGGGAATTTGTGGTTATCCTTGTTTAATTTAGATGTTTTTTTTGGTCTTGAAATAGAAGGTAAATTGTCTTGGTTGCTTAATTTTGGGCTTGACAGGTGTGCCCAATATAGCTAATGTTGCATATACTTCTTATTCAGTGTCCAATGGAGATAACCTTTTTTTATGTGATTTTTTATCTTTCTCTTCAGGTTTAGAAGTTTTCTTAGGGATTATTCCTCCTACTTGCTTCTCCCCCTCTTCTTCTTCAATTTTTTCTTCTCCTTCCTCTGTTTATGATGCCTCTACCTCCTTTGTCTTCCTCTTTTCTTCATTTGTCTTTTCTTCCTCCTCCACCTCTATTTTTGTTCCCTCTTCCTCCTATGTTTTTCCGTCTCTACCTCTAGTGCTAGAGGTTGGTGTCTCCTAAGGGGTGATGACTTGTGTTTCTATGAAAGTATCACAAAAATCCTCTTGTTCAATCCTTTTGGTATCTGCGGATTCTTTTATATTGAATCCCTGCCCCCATCTCTTCTCTTGTACCTCTTTGGAGCTACTTAGGTGAGGGAAGTTTTTTTTTAAGAATAATATCGTTGGTGAGACAATGTTCAATTCCTTGGTTGTAGTGAGTGAAAATTGTGTTGGAATTAGTTTCTTTCTTCTAACCACAAAAAACCTTAGAGATACCTTTTACTGCATGATTTGAGTACTACTAGCTATCAATTATAAAAAAAAAATTCATGCAATTTGGTGTAAGAAGGAGGGAGGTGGATGTCATTTACTTTTTTTTAAGAAACTATGGATGTATATGATGGTTTAAAGAAAATTTGAAACCATTGTGTCCCCCTTATAAAACTTTAACTTCTCTTGTAGCAACCTCCCAACCCTCCTATAGAATTTGTAGACCTACCTCAACCTCCCTGTTGTAGCACTTTGTAGATAGGGTTCAAAACTCATTGGTGGAATACAATAGCTTGTCCTCTATAGAAATATTTTTGGAATGAGTGAATGTGCAATAGAAGTCAAGATCCAGTACATAATATTCCCTTTTTAAGGTGAAATATTGGAGTGATGTGGTGACATGGAATCTACAAGGGTTTCCTCTTTTGGACCGTTGTCCCTAGTTTTCATAGTCATTCCTCCTTCCCTCGTAATTATCACCCCACTCTTTGTAACATCGACTCACTTTGATTTGAAACCTCCATGCTTCAATAATGATGAATCATCAACTTAAATTTACTAGGTAAGGGTGGCCAAGTTCACTAGCCACATCCAACTTATTAAAACTCCTTTCTCGACACTTACACATTTTAGTAATTTTATACATACGGAAGAGATTAGGTTTACAATACCTCAGCCTACATATGGATGAGATAGTTGGAGATGGTTGCATGCTAGATCTGAGTCATACATCATCATCATCATCAAAAGCAGTTTATTATTTTTCTTGTTCCTTGTACATGCCTTCAGAACTAGATTACACGTTGACGGATGGTATTCGTGTGTGTGTGTAGGTGTTTCTCTAATAAATGTGTTGCATTTTGTTGATGGAGTGCTTCTATGAGGGTTATTATTCCCTTCCTAGTGCTTATATTTATCTTTCATGCTTCCTGTTGGTGGAAATGAAAAGATATCAGAGATTTATTTTGACTACACAAGCTGCTACAGGAGGAGCTTCTTCCCGTAGAAGCCTTTTAATTATTTCTTTGAGTCCTCAGGTTGCATGATGGCATTTATGGGATTTATGGAAAGGAATATAAATAGGCTTGGATTCATTAAGAATTATTGTGAATATTGGGAAAATGGAGAATAGTGGTTTCTATGTGTTTTTTAGGGAGGTCAGATTGAACATTTTGAGAAATTTGAGGGTACATGGAGTGGACGAGTAATGGATGGGTTATGAGTAAACCATTAAAGGTCCCTCTTCATCATTTCCATGATTTATCATGGCCTTTTAGACTATTCTTCTCATCATATCCCCCTCCTATAGGTGCACAAGATCCTCTTGTAGAATTACATGACCTCCCCTTAGCATTACAATGAGGCGGGGAAATTTGAATTTTTAGTTGATTGGATGGTGGAGAGAGATGTTTATATGAGTGAGTGGTATGGAGATGAGATGGTATGGATTGAAGGATGTACTGAATATTTTAGGTTTTTTCGTGTAGCATCACCAAATCTACCACATGTATGTAATCCTCCAAAAGAAGAAAAAGGTTAGCAAACAGGGTGTGATCTTTGTGTTTTGACACTTTTTGTTGTTATTTTCTTTTAATCAAGAATTATTACTCTGTGGAGATTCCCAACCTACATGCCTATCCTAGGTGCCTCAAAAGATATTTTCACCATGTGATCTTTATTTTTTTCATTTTTTTTTCTCCTAGGTTGCCTGAGAGAGGTTTTGAACCTTGTAGTTGGCCTCATGTGCATCATAGAGGTTTCATCCAGGATTTCTTATTATTTTATTTATTTTTAATTCTTAGGAATGTTGTGGGCTTGGAGTGATGAAACTCCCAACCACATTTAGTTATATATTGATTGAAAATATGAATTCTTCCTTGGAGATAGCTCTTCTACATAGCTTCAGCCTATAACCATTGAAAAGTAAGTGGTTCCCTTCCTCATCAATGATTCTGAGATGGAAAAATCCATTTTCATGACACTTTTATACTATATATGGACCCAACCACCTTTTCATTCACTTCCCCTTGAAATATTTTAACCTATAATCATATAACAGGGCCCAATATCCTTCTTGAAAATTATTTTCCCTCATGAGCTTGTCATGAAAAAATTTCTTTTGAAGTTGTATGACTTCAGTGTGTAGGAGATCTTGCATTCTAAACTCATATAAGACATTAAGTTGGAGAGGCCTTTAATGTTTTGTTGTGGTAAAATATAAGTCCAACTGGGATACCATTCTCAAAGTGTTATATTCAAGATCAATATAAAGTAGAGCCTTATTCCCATAAAACAAATAATACAGAGTGAACTGAGTGGTGGTTTTTCAAGTGTCATTATAGGCCCAACTAGCCTCCACTAATTTTTCTTCTCAATATCTCCTGTGACTACTAACAAATTTGGTGAGGATGCTCTCCAATCCTCTATTTCTGACCTCTACTTTCCCATTTACTGGATGGTGATAGTAAGTGGATTTATTTAGTTTGATATTGTGTTGCCTCATGAGACCATAAAATATATTTCATGTGCGTTGTGCTCCTTGATTGGTGACTATATCACTTGGATACTAAAACTTGTTGAAAATGTTTTCTCTTAAAAAATATACCACTTTGTACTCAGTTATTGTTTTGAAAGCCTTTGTCTCAACCCACTTTGTCAAGTAGGTAGTGAACACAATGATGCACATATTCATTCCAGATGGTGGATCAATGGGCCCAATGAAATCCATGGCCCACTTGTCAAATGGATCTAAGGCCAATTGAGGTTAAATGAGCATCTAATCATTTTCTGTAGGTTTTCCCATCCTTTGGAACTAATCACATATGGTGGTGTATCTTCTCACATCTTAATGTAAAGTGGGCCAATAGTAACCATGATGTATAAATTTAAAGGTTGTCCTCTTAGCAGAAAAATGACCCCCATAAGTTCTATTATGGCATGTTGAGAGGATGCCAAAGACCACTTCTTCCCTTACACATCTCTTCAAGATCTCATCTGGTCCAATTTTGAAAATATTGACCCCAATCCAAGTGAAAGAGTATCTTTTCCTTACAATATTTATTTTCTCCCTCGATGATATATCAGGAGGAAATATCCCAACAACCAAGCAGTTGGATATGTCATCAAACCAAGGAGAGGTAAGCGATATGGAAAGTAGGTTCTCATATGGAAGTTGATCATGCACCATATCATCAATTCCTGCAGGAAAAGTTAGCCTGAACAAAAATCTGCAACCACATTCTCTTTTCTTAGTTTTTCAATAATAATCAAATCATACTATTATAACAGTAGGAGCCATATAGTTATCCTAGCATTCAAATCAGGATTATTCATCAAATGTTTAATGGCTACATTATTAATATGATAAAATTTTGATATCTAGTGATATAGTTCCTAAATTTGTTCAAAGAATGTGCTACAACTAAGAGTTATTTTTTAGTGGCAGTGTAGTTCAACTCATATTTAGAAAAATTCTTTCTAATGAGATAGATGGCATAAGGAAAATTTTCTTCTAGTTGTCCAAAGGCTTACCCCATAACTTTTTATGATACATTAGTATGGATATGGAAAGGAAATGGTCAGTTGGGACCCTTAAGGATGGGTGCAGTGGTAAACGTTTCTTTCAATATTTCAAGGGCCTCCTCACTGTTACTTGCCCAAAAAAGTTTTGAATCCTCTTCCTCATATTCTAACCCTAAGGGTAAATCATGTTCAATAGAAGGTTGGTTAGGATGATACAATATTGGTTTTTTTGATAAGGGTCCATTCTTAATAGTTATGTTCCCAACCCTCCAACAAATAGAGGCATCAACAATGCCCAACCCAGGTCTTCCTAAGATGAGAGGGTAGAAATTAAACATTTTTTTTGGGTTGGATAACCAAGAAATCAGTTGTATAATCCAAATATTCAATGGAGACCATGACATCTTTGAAAATTCCCTTAGGAACCACTATGGATTTGTTTGAAAGCTCTAGCAGTGTGGTGGTGCTCCTCAAATACCCTTGGATATTTAGCTTTAGCATGGTGTCCTTAGTCATCAAATTTATTGAAACCCATGATTAAATAAAATTATTATGGAATACAATTCTATCGATGTGCACACCCACTACTAGCCTTCCAGGGTCTAGGTATTTCAGGAAGATCACTCTCCATAGCATTAGATCATATAGTTTCCCCAAAAAATTGATGGTGGGGGTGTCTCTACTTTTTCTTCCAGGAATTTTGAAATGTTTCTCCTTGATAAGCTAATTATGGTTAAGAAAATCCTTAATAGTCTGGAGAAGGGGTGTCTTGACACACAAATTATTCAAGTATCCCATAATTTCTATTTTTTCTGGGGTGTGTTGGCTAGGGTCTATCGACCTTTCAGGAAAAGGAGGTGGATTTTCTCGAGGAGCACACTATTTCTTCTCTTCTTTAATCCCTTCAGTTGGAGAAGGTGGATGGTTATCCAAGAGAACTCTCTGAGACTGAAGTTTAATCTCCTGGATTTCCACAACATAAGCATGATAGGATGTATCTCCATTGTATACCTATTGTGCTTTCTTGTTGTTCAGGTTTGGGTTGGGTTGAGAAGGAATTTTAGGTTTCTTAGGTGGAGTAGGATGAGTGAGTTATGGTTGAGCTTGGGGTGGAGATAATAAAGTAGGAGGTTGGTTGACTTGAGGCCTCCACCCTTGTGATGGGCTTCCCCATTAAGGATATTGAGGAGGATATGGCTGAAAATGATGATTGAAAAGTTAAGGAGGATATGGAGGAGAATAAGGACAAGAGGGAGGTGTGTACCATTATATATGAGTGGAAGAGTACCAAGGTTTCAATGTTGCATTCTGATTTGGATTATAATAAGAATAATGTGCACCTTGCATGT
The DNA here is from genome assembly GCA_034641835.2 of Pinus albicaulis. Taxonomy (NCBI): domain Eukaryota; kingdom Viridiplantae; phylum Streptophyta; class Pinopsida; order Pinales; family Pinaceae; genus Pinus; species Pinus albicaulis. Next base: position 684,067,973 of record CM076573.1, read on the forward strand.
CCTATTGATATGATCGAGGTCCTTGAGGTCTCCTTTGATTAATGAAAAAAGGTAGCTATGACCCACCTTCTACCCTTGGGTATAAAAATTTTAGGCCTTCAAATGAAGTGAATTTTTATGTTTCATTGTTCTCCTCATAGAGTAAGCAGAATTCTATTACATTCGATGGGGATTATTCCTAGGATGTATTTTAGCACATATAGGGAAGAAAATAGGTATAGACCTCACTGCTTCCTCTTCCTTTCTCTTACATTACATGGTATTAATATACAAAGAAAATATATGCAACTTTTTACCTTTTAAATCCTACAACATGTTTCCTATCTCATTTTTTATAGATTTTGTGGAGGGAGAGGAACTAACCAAGCCTTGATGAATCCTACCCTTCTTCCTATCATCCCTAGAGTGTTTTTTGAACAAAATTTTAATGTATTAATAGGATAATTGATAGATATATCCTCCAAATATCATGTTGAGGGTATCTCACACTTTGTCCTCGATCCCTTGAAGAATAACCATCTTGAGTAACTCAGGATCAAGGGTGTATTTAGCCCTCCTATAGCTAATTTGAAACCTTTCCTCATAATCCTCTATGGATTCATTAGGTCTCAGGGTCATCCTAAATATATCTTCCTTGGTTTATTTGGACCTATTGTAATCCCTATAATTTCTTTTAAAGGATTTTTGCATTTAGGCCCAGGTAGGTATGTTTCCCACAGGCATACCATAAACCAGTGCATTGATGCATCTTCAAGGGTAGAGGGGAACACATTCAGCTTTTGTTAATGAGGGACATAGTCATAGGTTCTACAAACAAGAAAAAATTCAAATATGAAGGCGTCAGAATCCTTATATGTTAGGCCATGGAAGTGTGGAAGGGAAATAAGGCTTATTTTGTTCATCCTAGCCTCTTCATTGGTTTCTCTAATGGGAAAAATATCATTCTTCTTGTTTTCACCTATAACTTTGGTAGGTGAAGTAGGTTCTTCTTCTTCCCCAATATTTTCTTCAAAAATTTAAGGTTGCTAACCTATATGGTCTTCTAAATCCCTTCTAGTCAGAGAGAGCAACTCACAATCACTGAATTAGAGTGAAGGTTGATTACTTGAGGGTGTGGGCGTTTTTGGTAAGAATTTACCTTGATTATCCCTACTCCTACAAGTTATGAAAGAAATTTTTTCTTAGTTTTTCCACTTTTTCCAAAATAAATGAAAAATAAAAAGAAAAAAATAATTCTTAAGAAGAAACAATATTCTGCTTATACACCTCCTTCGAATGATTCTAAAAAGTGGTGAGCCATGGTATTGCATCAAGAGTGTTTGAACTCCCATGGGCACCTCAACTCTATTTATCAACATGGGGTTCATACAAACTTAGAGGTGACAATGTTATATGCACATTATATTGGATTATACTCATGCCACCCTAAGCTACAACATTAGATCAAGTTTTCGAGATATCAATGCTCCTACTTGTCTACAATGAAAGTTTATTGATGGAAGTATAATTGAAGAACTATTTTTATACTATTATATGTTTCATTATTCATCAAATATTCTGAAAATTACATGTATCATCGATCTACTCACACTTTCTAACAGAAATCAAAAAATGAACTTGTAAATTTCTTGTAATTGAAAGACTAATTCTACTTTGTTTTTGCACTGAGGAGAAGGAATGGTTGGGGTGGTCCAGGAAATTCGCTTGGTCATAAAATCATAGTTGAAGGTAATTATTCATTTTCATTGAGATACAATTAAAGTGGGGAACGAATATGATGAAGGAAAGTGGTGTTAGAGGCATGCTACGGAGGGATGCTACGTGAAGTCCTGTGATGCTACAGGAGGACCTGCAATGCTAAAGGAGGGATTTTGAGTATGTTTTAAGGTGGATATGATGTCTTTAAGGTATGAAGAGGTGGATCAAAATTAGGGAGTGTGAATAAAGTCTACGTAAGACTCCTAGACAAACCCAAGACCTCTCAAAGGCTTGTCTTGCACTAGGATGATTACTCACCGTATATTAAACTTACTAGGAAAAATGACTATGAAAACAAAGTTTTGGAGAGAATATTCAGAGATGAAAACAGGTTATGAAGAAGTCCAATGTGGGGGTGAAAGAGGTTCCCCTCCCTGCAGATTAGCACAACCCTCCAGTCAGTCACAGACATGCATCTATTGATCATTAACATAGTAATAATAAATATGATGAAAAATATGAGTTGAATTTAAATAACATATACTATGTGCTTCTAACACTAGTCAAATCACAAAACTAGGTTCTAAGCTACAAAAGGAAGCTACGCAGAAGGGAAAATATCATTCATCTACTTCCAAGAAATCATAGAAAATATTCTTTACTGATACTATTAATCCTTCAAACCAATCTCTCTCAAGAGATCCAATGCATAAGCTTCCAATCACAGATTTTTGCAGCTTAACAACTACTGAAATAAAATAAAATTATGAAATAAATGAAGCTAAGAAAAAAACACAAATACAAAAGAGGGACCTAAGCCACAAGGTTGGACCCAAACCCAAGGCTCTCAACCCTTAGAAACTAACTCATATGCAACTTAATAACCATATTTTCATTATCATAAAGTAAAATTATTATACATCAGATAAACGTTCAAAATGACATTGTCAAGCTCTTGAGATTAATAGCTACACCTGGTTGAAAATAAAATTCAAATCCTAATGAGAACTTCATCTTGTTTATGTATACAATAGGGTAGCTAATAGCACCTCCCTTGAAAATAGGATTGATTTCCTCCTTGATCTAAAAAATGGTAGATATTTTCCTTCTTTACCTTCACTTGCACTAGTAGTGGCTTGTATGCCGATGGATTAAAATTGATGAGAGAGAGTGTTGTGATACCATGCTGAGTTAGGGAGTTAAGGAGATGTAAACCCCCTATATTATCTCCTTGTTGTCACCATCAACCAAGTATATAGTAAATACCTAAAAAATTATTCGTTTTCCCGCAGTTAAACCGCATTAGGCCACATACTATGAAAAACACCTTTTACTCTTCTTACAAGCCATAATATAACGAAAAAAGTGAATATATGTGAGAAAATGATAGTTTTAAGGTTGGAGGATGGCATCATGATATTCATAATATACCTATTGATAGCACTCATCAATATATATATATATATATATATATATATATGTATATATATATATATATATATATATATATATATATATATATGTATATGTATATGTATATGGATATGTATATGTATATGTATATATATATATACATGTATATATATATACACATGTATATATATATATATATATATATATATATATATACATGTATATATATATATATACACATGTATATATATATACACATGTATATATATATATACACATGTATATATATATATATATATATATCTTGTAAACCTTCGACCAAGGAGAGGTTACATCATTCTCGTTTATGTCTTTAGATTCGAATAGATGAATTATGTTATGGATCCTTAACAAGTTCATATTGTCTCAGTCTTGGAGGAAATTTTCAGGATCTTCCTTATATCTTTTTATAAACTTAGGGTCACTTCCATGTTTCTTCATACTCATGTATTTTAAAGTTTAAGTCCAAAATCCATCACTCTCCATACCTCGTTATGGTCTTATTTTTCTTCCCTAAATGACAATCATGATAACACAAAATAATTGATAAAAAATCAATTGGGAGCACCATAACTAGCCACTACCTTTGAGAAAGATATTTATATTATTTATGGACTCTAGAGTCCTACAAGATCACATGCAACAACATTTGATCACATGAATGATAAATTACAAAATATGAAGACCACTCATATAATCATGCAATAGGTTTCTTACCCACTGTCTATTATAACTATCTTATGATTTCATATTAGCCCCATTGTCATTATCAAACCAACACACAACCATAAGAACACTACCAAAAGTCTTACAGTTTAAGCCACTTTATAAAGCATCCCCTTACGTGACTAAGGGTTAGTACTATGTTAACTAGAAAGAATTTTTTTTTTCATTTTTTATAATCATTATAATAAATTTATCAACAACAAAGAAATCTATCACTTCCATCTCCAAAAACACCTTCAAATCTTAAACCAAACTATTGACAGATGATTAAAAAAATAGTGTTTTAAAGCCACTATAAAAATACTAAGAAATGGATTCTAAGAATTGTTGTGTCTTCATAATACCCTCATTAGTGAGGCCTAAAACATGGACCGCTAAATTTTTAATCAATTCAGACAAACTCATGCTCCAAATGCAACATCTCTATTTCAACAATTTTTTTTTCTATTTATGGTATTTCTACTGTTTACACATGACAGATTTACTATGGTTCATCACATTCTGACAAATATTATCTGCCAAATGTTTTGGTTGTACTTTTAAGAAATTTATTTGTCAATTTCTCGTTCAATATTTATTGTCACTTATAATTCATTTGATCATGATTTTATATAATCATGCCTCTTTCATGATTTGAACATATACTCTTTGGGACAAAAATCTCAATTCAATAACTCCAATGAGACTCTATGTCTATGAACCAATCCCATTTTATTTTACATGGAAACTGGTATTTTAATAGCTAAGTTCCACCTTTAACTGTTATTAACCCAATTATTTTCCACTTTAACTATCTCTAATTCTTCTAAGTCCATACCCCAACCATATAGACACTATATTAGTAGTTTATGAATTATCTCTAACCTCTGGTAGATATAAAGATATACGTAATAGAACTTACCTTTATTCTTGCATCGTTCTAGGTAATCTCACTTCACATACTTAGAACTTTATACATAACACTTACTAAGATTTCACATGGCTTTTCTATGAGTTTGTGTTCACATTTTAATTTAACCCATAGTAAAAATGAATATTACCCTTTTATCAAAATTATATATTTCAATTGAGTCTCATATGAAAATCTATTCAGTTACATTGTATTACCACTTACATTTAATGAAGTTTGACTTTATACATGTCACTATTTAACATATATGATAATTCATGTTATGTATAATTTACGTCACTAGAATTAGACACGTACGTTGATCTAAAACGATTAGGTATCTACTGTGGTTTAATGAGACTTCTTCTCCATATCCAAATACACCAAACCTATGTATGAAATTTTCCTCGGGGTCGATATTCATTTCATTGATGGTACTTCATTCACATGGCTCTTCCTTTGTTTGATTGAACCCTTCAATCCTCAGGAATTTCTCCAGCTCTAGTTTTCATACACCTGGACAGTGAGGATCTGTTCGTGGTTAGCGTTAGGGTTTTAGTAAATGGTTTCATTTTTTTTTGGGGACTATTTTTCACTCCGTAGTCTCTATCGAGAAACCTCACTTTTGAATTTGCTACCATTTCAATTTCTTGTTAAGCATTTTTCTTCTCATCTTCCCAAGATATCTCCTTTCCTTTGGAGAGGAGAACTTCTTCTTGCAAGCCAAATATGAAGATTTAATTTTCACCTCATAGAATGCACTTGGAAGTCTCCTAAGCTTGATCAGGTATCACATCTTCCTTACAAAGTTTTGAATTTCCTACTTCGTGTATTTTTCTTGTAGGTCTGGAGGTCATTGTTTTGCTGTAATGTCCTTGTATATCCTTGTCTGCAATCTCATAGTTATTTCATTTGTTGTCTTTAAATTAAATTGGTAAATTTTTCGTTATATTCTAACGTGTTTTCTTGAATTAACCAGTGTTATATAGATGAAATCATCACTTAACTCTTGCCATTCCTCTCCATAGAGTTCTACTTTTCTATTGTATCCCAAACCGCAACTTCGAACAGTAATGTCATCACATAGTTAAGGTCGCACCGTATATACTACATTTATCAATACATTTTACTCCTTCTTTGGGTGTTTATGAGTTAAGCTTGGAATGTTGGCTTGTTAGTCAAAACAATTTCACTTATTGTTTTAATTCACATGTATTTATTACACAGTTTTTGTGTGGTCTCTAGGTGAATGAAATCATGATATTCTTCACGTTTTTTGTTTCAATCCCCAGGGTATTCCCCTTAAGGAATCACCGTCTCCTACTGGTAATTTGTTGTTCTTTCTTATGTTCTTTCTCTCTTACGCTTCTACGTTTGCGTTCTGACCGTCCTCCCTTGGCTCAGACTTTACTGAGACTTCCACATGGTTATGGATTCGTTTAGTTTCCATTTTCAATTTCTATGGTAGCATTTTAAATTGTTATTTGGGAAATGTATTCCCATTTTCCAGAATACTAAATTTGGTATTATTCTATACTTAAAAGTTTCGATTTCTCATCCAATATTCTCATAAAGATATGTTGTATATTTTAATTGACAATCATATAGCCTGTATAATGATAGAAAGTTTTTATTGTGATACTTACAGTTTAAACCCCTTCTTAGGTAGGTTTTTCTATTGGTTTTATTTTTATTTATTTCACTTACATACTAATACCTTTAATTCTTTGCAAATGGTACATGAACTATCATTCCTTACAGGTCCATTTCCTCTCGTTACTAATCGGGAATTTTAAGGTTAGAAGTTTTGGGAGTTAAATAAGTTGTCTTTCTACTTAGGATGTACCTCATGTCATTCTTTGTAATAATTAAATTTTGTTCTATTATTACTGGTTAAATCTTCCATATTTGTACGTAAGGTAATTCTTTATCGTTTTGGGTTTAAAATATATTATTTCCTCTTATGGTTATATTCATGCCAAGAAATAATTCATAGTTTTTTTATCCTGTGTAGGTACTCTTTACATCTTACTTGGTTTGCATACTGCTCATAGCATTTCCTATTCAATCATAACTATGGAATTTTCTTCTTCAGGTTGGTCCAGAAACCCACTTGGGGATTTTTGATATGCTATCTCTGCATAATTTCTAGAGATATGGCACAATTTGTTATATATGGGACATAGTTTTCCAATTTATATAATTTATTTATACCCAAGTTAAATTTTACTGTGTAAATATATAGATTTATATCTTTAAATTTACATAACTCTATACTCTATTTAACATAATTTTTTCTCCTTCAATGAAGTTATGTTTGTAATTCAAATGTAATACTTTTCTTAAATTTTGTGTTTCAGTTCTAGTAATAATTTATGAGTTCCTCATTGAAATTATTACCGTCACTGTCTATTATTTCTCAGTTCTAGTATTACATTATTCACTTCTACCACCATGTAAAATTTACTTGAACATTCTAAATTGGAATTGACTTCCATACAACTTTTTTTTCGTTCTGTACTAGTTTTTTCATAGAATTTCTTGACTTGTAAAATAATGCTTAGAGAGTCATATTATTCAATATAAAATCTGGGAGTTCACCTAACCTCATATTTAAACCTTCATCAAGGTTTAGATATACTGAGAGTTAGTTTTCTTCAGATTATTGTTTGCACAACCATACAGAGAAAGGCTATATTTATTATTGACTATTGGGTTAAATGTACAGACCTACCAATTCACTGCAACTTCAAATTTTTAACATTTCTTTCATATACAACATCTACTCTTAAACAGATTTAGTCAAGTCCCTTAATACTATTTACTTCACAAAAATAACAATAAAATTCTAAGTTAAAATGAATTAACTGGTACATACCAATTAAGGTAGACTAGTTTCCACCTATATCAAATTCCAATCAATAACATAAGTAGGATCATGCACATATTTTTTTAATAATGAAACATGAAAAAAATCGTGAACCTTAATGTGACTAGGTAAAGACAACTTGTATGCTACTAGTCCCACTCCTTCCAACACTTCAAAATTTCCACAGTACCGTGGTTCTAGTTTTGGATAGCTACCAGTGTACAAATTACTCTTTCTCGGTTTAATCCTCAGGTCGATATGATCATCCACATTGAATTCTCTATGAATTATCTTTTTATCTGCATAGATTTTCTACCTATCTCGTGCTACCTTGATATTTTGTTGAATTTTCTTTATCATCCTTTCCATTTTCTGTAATGCATCAGGTCCAAGTATTAACTTATTCTCTGGATAAATCCAACTTAGAGGTGTATGGCACTTTCGTCCATATAATGTTTCAAAAGGACTCATCTTCATTGAAGCTTGGTAACTATTATTGTAGGAAAACTCTACTAAATGTATAAAATCCTCCCACTTTGTTGGTCTTTCCATCACATACATTCTCAACATATCTTCTAAAATCTGGTTTGTTCTTTCAATTTTTCCATGAGTTTGGGGATGGTATGTGGTACTAAAGTTCAATTTGGTACCCATTCCCCCAAACAGAATCTTCCAAAAATATATAGTAAACTTTGCATCTCTGTCTGATATGATCATTTTAGGAATACCATGCAACTTTACAATCTCTTCCACAAATGCATTAGCTACTTGAGCTATCCAAAATTACATTGTACAGTTTTTTTCAATGTGTCAACTACTACCATGATAGAGTCATGTTGGTATTTATTTCTTAGCAATCGAGTGAGAAAGCCTATGGAAACTGTCTCCCACTTCCATTCTGGGATGGGTAAAGGATTCAACAATCCTGTTGAATGTTGATGCTCCACTTTTACTTGCTGACACTCCAAAAATATAGCGAAATAATTAGCTACATATTTTTCATACCTGGCCAGAACATATTATTTCTTAAGGCTAGAACTAATTTTTGATACTCTGGATGTCCTGCATAGGGTATTTTATGATACTCATCTAAAATTTCACTTTTTAATGAGTTCACATTAGGGATGTATAATCTGTCTTTATAAAAAATCAGTCTCCTCTGGTTTTGAGTATATCCCACCATTTCACTTGCCTGCAATTTTTCTTGAAGTCTTTCATAGTTTGGGTCTTGTCTCATTACATCTTGGATCAATCCTTGAATATAAAAGTTTTCACTACTCCCAACACTATTCACACTTTGACAATAATTTCTACTTAAAGCATCTGCAATCTTATTTTCCTTCCCCTTTATATGTTTGATCTCCATGTCAAATTCACTAAGAAAGTACAACCATCTAGCTTGCCTAGCATTTAAATTAGGTTGTGTGAAAAAATACTTCAAACTGTTGTGATTTGTCATTAAAATAAACTTTTTTCCTAACAGATAATGTCTCCACATCTTCAAATAATGTATTACAACTACTAACTCTAAGTCATACACACTATAATTCTGTTCATGTTTCTTTAATTTCATAGACTCGTATGCTATGACTGATTTTTCTTACAATAACACTCGTAATCCCTCTTTAGAAGTATCTGTACACATTACAAATTCTTGATTTGGATCTACAATATTTAGAATTGGAGCAGTTATGTGATTAAGTTTTAACTGTTCAAAACTATGTTGACATTTTTCTGTCCACTCAAACTTCACTTCTTTGTTCTGTGGAGATGTGATAGGGTATGCTAAGGCTGAAAATATTTCTACAAATCTCCTATAATATCTTACAATTCCCATGAAAGATATTATAGAGGAAAAATCAAGAGGTACAAGCCAATCCATTATAGCTTGTATATTTTCTGGGCCCACTGCTAATCCTTTTTCTGAAATTATATTGCCCAAGTATTGAATTTATCCTTATAAAATTCACATTTGCTAATTTTAGCATACAACTTATGTTCTCTGAGTGTTTGTAAGACAATTCCGAGATGTTATTTATGTTCAGATTAATTCTTAGAATATATCATAATGCCATCAAAAAATATTAGAAATTTTTTTTCAAAATATTTACTTAAGACATTGGTCATTAAGCACATAAAGGTAGAAGGTGCATTAGTCAACCCAAAAGGTAGGACTACAAACTCATAGTGTCTGTATCTTGTTTTGAATGAACTTTTACTTATGTCTTCATCTTTAATTCTTACTTGATGATAGTCTTTCCTTAAATAAATTTTTTAAAATAATGTGGCTCCTCTCACTTGATCAAATAGATCATCTATCCTGGGTATATGATATCTATTATTGATTGCCAGTTTATTCAGTCGTCGGTAGTCTATACACATTCTAAATGTAACATATTTCTTTTTGAAAAACAGTACTAGTGCTCCCCATGGGGATACACTTGGTTTTATATAGCCTCTATCCAGCTACTCTTGTAGCTGCAATTTTAACTCCAACCATTCCAGGGCACTTATTCTCTATGGGGCTCTAGAGACTAGTGTAGCTCTTGGTACTAACTCAATCGAGAAATAAATTTCTCTTTTAGGGGGTAAATGAAAATTTTCATCTAGAAACACATCCTTAAAATCTCAGATGACTGGTAAGCTTTCTACAGGCTCTTTTTCAGTTTTCTGTCCCAATTCTTCCACATGTACAACATACACTTGGTAGCCTTTTCTTTCTGTCCTTTTCAACTGAAGTCTTGAAATCTGTCTCAGTGAGATAGGTTTGGATTTCCTTTTTACTATGACTTGTTTTCCCTCACCATCTATACAATTTATTGTTTTATCTAAACAATTGAGTATGGATTTATGTTTTTCTAACTAGTAAATTCCTACCAACACATCATAGGATCCTAGAGGTAAAATATTCAAATTTAGTTCAGTTTCATACCCATTTAAATTTACAAAAATATTTGGTAATTTATGGGTCACTTTTCTCTTTGTTCTTGTAGCTAACTGAACTAACCATGCTTTCTGAAATGTTTCTGACTTCAAATTTCACCTTTCCACAATTTTAGGACTTATATAACTTAAAGTTGCACCTGGATCTATCAAAATGGAAACATGATATTCAACAATCATACCTTCTATTTCGACCATAGTGGATTGGTGTTCATCTTGCAGATCTTCCAGGGCAGTATTGATTCTGGGGGTGTTTCTTGCCACGCCATTTATAGTAGTTGCATCTCTCAGCGCTTGTATGTTTTGAATGGTTCTACATGGAAAATATCTTAGCAGATGAGGTTCTACACAACCCCAACACTTTAGAGGTTCTCTCATTTTTACGGTTCCCTCTCTTTTATTGGTTCCATATATTTGTTTAGATCCTATTTGTGATTTGGCTGGGTGATTTTCTCCTGTTTTTGTAAAATTATTCTTTTGGTGATTTCTCCCAAAGTTATTTAAGTATGGTGGTTCTGTTCTTTTTCCACTAGAGTCACCCATTTCTTTAGTCTGCCAGTTTTTCTCTTGTTCATTTCTTCCTTTGAACTGTTGATAACACAGTCTTGCCTTGTGCACAACTTTATCCATTGTCTTGGGATTATCAAATTCTATCCTCTCCTTGTAGATAGTAGGTAGGAAGTTTAAAAATCATTGTACCTTTTCCTTCTCTTCCCTTATATAAGGTAGATAGCAAAGAAGATTGGTAGATTTGGTAACAAACTCATCAATGGTAAGTTGTCCCAATCTAAGCTCATGAAACTCTTTGTCTTTATCATCATAGTATCATTCATTAATATATCTATTTTAAATTTAATTTTTCAGTCTTCCCAAGTGACATTTTTCTCATCTATCACATGCACCATTTTAGTTTCCTCCCACCACAAGGTAGCCTTTCCTTGTAATTGGTAAATACGAAGCTTGGATTTCAAATTACTTCCATACTCATAAAATTGGAAGTACTTTACCATGTTTAGAAGCCAAACTTCTGCATCCTCCTCCTTCTCTCAATCATAGGAAGGAGGGTTGATTTTTCAGAATTTTCCTTGCAATTCATTTTTCCTTCTAGACTATTGTCTAAAAGCTTCATCCTCCTCAGACTCTTCTAAGTGATTTTCAGTTCCTCTTCTCTTTTTCACAGAACCTTCAACTTCGTGATTGTTCCTGGAGGTCAATCATATAATTAACCTTTCTTTCTCTTCACTGGCTAGCAATATTATTTCATTGTGGTTTTTCAGTTGCATCATTTCTCTTTGCATCTGATGCATCATGGCCAACAATGGAGCATTAGGATCTGATGGATTTTCTGCACCACCTAGATTCACATACAACTCATCCCCTTCACTCATGTTTTGCAGCTGTATGGTTTTGCACTAAGTCACTGTACATAAAAGTAAACATTAGTGAAAAATTATGTTAACAAAACAATGTACAACCACCAAATTTTTGGATTTTGATTTTCTGGTGTGAGCACACATTGAGGCCCAGTGTTTTAACATGGGTTCTGATACCATTTGTAACACCTTCGTTTTAATAAATTTTTTTTCTATATATATGGAATTTATACTATTCACACAGGATAGTTTTACTTTGGTTCGTTACATTCTAACGAATATTATCTGCCAACCTTTTTAGTTGTGATTTTAAGCAATTTATTTTTTGAATTTATCGTTCAATATTTATTGTCACTTATAATTCCTTTGATCATGATTTTATATAATCATGCCTCTTGCATTATTTGAACATATACTCTTTCGGACAAAAATATCAATCCAATAATTCCAAGGAGACTCTATGTCTATGAACCAATCCCATTTTATTTTACATGGAAACTCATATGTTAATAGCTAAATTCCACCCTTAACTATTACTAACCTAATTATTTTCCACTTTAACTACCTCTAATTCTTCTAATTCTGTACCCAAACCATATAGACACTATATTAGTATTTTATGAATTATCTCTAACCTTTGGAAGATATAAAGATCTACATAATAGAATTTGACTTTATTATGACATCGTTCTATTTAATCTCACTTCACATACTTCGAACTTTATACATAAATCTTACTAATATTTCACATGGCTTTTCTATGATTTTGTATTCACATTTTAATTTAACCCATAGTAAAAATTCATATTACCCTTTTATCAAAATTATATATTTCAATTGCATCTCATATGGAACTCTATTCAGTTACATCGTATTGCCACTTACATTTCATGAAGTTTGACTTTATACATGTCACTATTTAACATATATGATAATTCATGTTATGTGTAATCCACATCACTAGAATTAAACACGTAGGTTGATCTACAATGATTGGGTATTTACTGTGGTTTAATGTGACTGCTTATCTGTATCCATATACACCAAACCTCTATATGAAATTTTCCTCGGGATCGATATTCATTTAATTGACTATACTTTATTCACATGGCTCATAATTGGTTTGATTGAACCCTTAAATATGCGGAAATTTCTCCAGCTTTAGTTTTCATACACCTGGATGGTGAGGATTTGTTTGTGGTTAGGGTTAGAGTTTCAATAAATGGTTTCATTTTTTGTTTGGGACTATTTTTCACTCTGTAGACTGTATTGAGCAAGCTCCCTTTTGCCTCTTCTACACATTTCAATTTATTATTAATCATTTTTTATCTCAACTTCCCCAAATATCTCGTTTCCTTCGAAGAGGAGAACTCCTTCTGGAAAGCCAAAGGTGAAGATTTCATTTTCACCACAGAGAATGCACTTAGAAGTCTCCTAAGCTCGCTCAGGTAACATGTCTTCCTTACACAGTTTTGAATTTCCTACTTCGTGGATTTATCTTGTAGGTTTGGAGGTCATAGTTTTGCTTTAATTTCCTTGTATATCCTTGTCTGAAATCTCATAGTTATTTCATTTGTTGTGTTTAATTCAATTTGCTAAGTTTTTTGTTATATTATAACGTGTTTTCTTGAATTAGCCAGTCTTATAGAGATGAAATCATCCCTTAACTCATGAAATTCCTCTCTTTAGAGTTCTAGTTCGCTGTCATATGCCAAACTGAAACTTCAATTAGTAATGTCATAACAGAGTTAAAGGTTCATTGTATATACTTCATTTATCAATGCATTTTATTCCTTCTCTGGGTGTTTACGAGTTAAGCTTGGAATGTTGGTTTGTTAGTCAAAAAAATTTCACTTATTGTTTTAATTCACATGTATTTATTATACAATTTCTGTGTGGTCTACAAGTGAATGAAATCGTGTGATACTTCACTTTTTCTGTTCCAATCCCTAGGGTATTCCCCTTATAGAATCACCCTATCCTATAGGTAATATTCTCTTATTTATTATTTTATTTCTCTCTTACACTTCTACGTTTGCATTCTGACCATGCTCCCTTGGCTCGAGCTTTATTGAGACTTCCAATGGGTTATGGATTCGTTTAGTTGCCTTTTTCAGTTTCTGTCGTAGCGTTTTAAATTGCTATTTGGGAAACATATTCCCATTTTCCATAATAATAAACTGGGTATTATGCTATACTTAGAATTTTTTATTTCTCATCCAAAATTCTCATAGAGATATGTTGTATCTTTTAATTCACAATCGTATAGCCTATATAATAATAGAAATTTGTATTCTGATACTTACAGTTTAAATCCCTTCTTAGGTAGGTTTTTCTATTGGTTTTATTTTAATTTATTTCACTGACATACTAATACCTTTAATTATTTTCAAATGGTACAGGAATTATCATTCCTTAGATGTCCATTTCCTCTCGTTACTAATCAGGAATTTTAAGTTAAGAAGTTTCACGAGTTAAATAAATTGTCTTTCTACTTAGGATGTGTTATCACACTAGTAACTTCTTAGGTCGTGGGATTTTGATTTATAGTTAAAGAAAACTAGTGGTAACCACAAACCTACTTTGGAAATCTGGGATCTAGCATTCCTCAATTTCAGAGAGGGCTCTCTCTTTAAAATTTAACTTTTTTTTGAATTGATATTTTAGGCTAGTTATGATTGGGAACTTGGTTTTTTGTTTGGAAAGTTTGGTGGGAAATAAGATTACTTAGAGACAAATTAAAGAGGGATCTACTAGTCCGTTGGGCTATGGAGTCAAGATGTAGCAAGCAATACTGAAAGGCAGGGCCAAAAGGATGCTAATGTACTCAGGGCAAGGTAGATAACCCTCGCATATTTGAATAGTTTGATTGGATGGGATGGCTTGCTTTCGGGACAATGGGCATTGAAGGGTCCTTTGATCCGGAAATAAGGAGAAGGAGGCAGAGGTCAAATGAGAATATGAGAAACTAAGAATTCCTAAGTCTGGAAATCAGGAGAAAACATTGAAATGATCAAGTAGTTAAGACAGGGAGTTTTTTACACTTATCCTAAAATAATATTCCTAATTAATCATTCAGATTTGAACACATATATGAAATTGAATGAAACTTCAAAAGAGGAAACATTGACAGTAAAAAATCACTTTACTCATTAGCTTATCACATGAATCCTGAGTTATGAATTTCAGTTGGAAATTGTCCAGCCTGCTACTATGAAATCAACACATGAGCCTCCAAAGCACCAGAAAAAATGCCTATAATAATCTCAACAATTTTATTCCACACTTAATATTTCAAAGAGTGAAGTATTTATACAAATTGTTTAGTAAAAAATATCCTAGAAAAATGTAGGAATAACTCTAGGAAAATAAAATATCTTAACACACTAAGAGGGAAAACTGCTTAACAACTTAACAAGCTGTCCTTTTATCTTAGAAAAAATAGAACCAACATTATCTAATCAAAAAATTTTGTTGACTAGGTGTACATGCTTGCTGGCACATTTGGAAGATATCTGTTTGTAGATTTCTTGACTGATACTCTTTCACTTTTCATATTTTAATGCTGCTTTTCTTCCTAATACTCTTTACTCTGTTCATCTGTCACTTTACTGCTAGTAAAAGGTAGAATGTACCATAGTAAAAACTAGCTGATTGTTTTCTGCTCGGATACACTTTAACCCTGTTACTTTGACCTGATACACTTTCAACTGTTATTTTTACCTTTAGACAGTTGTAAGATGAAGTTTTCATAGTGGTAAAAAACTATCCCATCATTTTTCTATCTTGCTTGATTTTTCTTTTTATTCTTTTACTGCTGTAAAGATTCATATCAGTAGTGAAAATTCCAAAATCATAATAAACTGTTTTTATTCTTTTCTTCTTGACTTCATTGTTTTACCTATACTTTTTCTGATGTTTTTCTCTAATGTTGGTATAACAAGTCTGTGAAATCCTTTCGCTGCTAATCACTTGGTATTTTCACACTTTTCAACTTTCAGTAACTTTCATCAGCTTCAGTGTACCTTGACAAATTTGGCTTGATCATGAAAATATGCTTAATTTAATTCTGTAGAAAAAATAAGTTTTCAAAATACACCAAGACAACTTTTCCAGTTGGAGAACCCTATGGCATAGGCTTATTAACTTGTTCTTTGACATGGGCCCTGATTTTCTTGTCATAATCTGTTTGAAAAATTAGCTTTTCATTAAAGCCATGAATGTCTGGGAGGCCTGCTTCTTTCAACATTGTGCATTTTGCCAAAAAAATTGTTATTAACAAATTCATGGCCTCACACTTTTCCTTCAAATTGTCCATTAAGGTCCTTTTATTTAGGACCTTCTTGATTTGTAGAATTGTTTCTTTCCTATCTTGTATTTTCAATGCTTTAAGCTCCTCTCTATTTTTTCTGTTAAAAAATGTAATAAGATTCAAGGCTTGAGATGGTTTATTAGCAAGTTCTTACTTTGTTTTATGAATTTCGACTTGTGCTGCCTTGAGTAAATCTCTCTGCTCATATATGATTTGAATTGGAGGTCATTGTAGATGTATGCCTTGAATTATGTTGTTCCAAAGGTAGTTTTTTTATATAGGACACATGTTCACTAAAGTTCACTTTCTTTTGAAAAGCCTTTACCTGTTCTTCTAATCTATTTTCTCTTTGCTCATGTTCTTTAGATGTAATCAATGCATTCATATTTGATGATTCAAGAGTTTGAATGGTATTTTTCAAATTGATTATCTCATTATTTTTGAAGGACATATCCTCCATGGATTTTACTATATCTGCTGCTTCACCTGCTTGATGTACCTGTGTGGTGGATGATCCTGTGGTAGAAGCATCTTTAGATTGCACTGACACTGTAGTTTCCAGTGGCACTTTTGGGGCTAAATTTTCTACCAAAGTGGAACGGACAGTTGTGCTAACCATAGGAATAACAGTGGGAACAGATTGCACATCAGCTTCCTTTACTGCTTCTTTTTATTTTATAAGGATATCCATCTAATCTTCCATATCTTTCACTTGGGTAGTCAGTTTTAGTATTAACTTGGCCATTTCTCCTTTTTCAGTTTGTTCTTGGAGGATTTCCTTTGCTTGAGGATGTTCATTTTGGGGAAGGTTTAACTGTTTCCTCAAAGCTATAATATCATAATTCTTTTGTTTTATCAAGCCTTGAGAAACCTGTATGTTTGATGGATCTACTCCTATTTGGATGACTAGATCTTCTAAGGACTTAATCCTTAGTTCTTTTGCTTGTAAGGAGGCTTTTTCTAGCCTCATCTGAGTCTGCATATTTAAAATAGTGTTTTGCATTTGTATAGTACTCTTGGTTTTATCCACTACCTTTGAATATAGCATTTCAGATGTACGTCTATGAAGCTCTATCTGATCTAGCTCATGGATATTTTCTGAATCAACTTCAAAGTCTGTCTTGTTGTAGTCCAAAATTGTCTTTGGATCTGAAACCTTTGGCTAGAGGTAGGACACGATCATTTTATTAGTAGAATAATCAAATGTTGTTAACAATATGTCCTTGTTACCTAGATTTTCTTCGAGAAATTGAGAGTAAATTTCTCTTTTGATCTCCTCATTTTTCTCTTTAATTTGTTTATATCTTTGTTTGATATCTAAATATTTTCCCTCTCCTATTTTGGAAGAAGAGGGAATTTCTAATTCAACATTTTTTTCAATTATTTTCTTGCCCTTCTTATCTACTGCAAACTGTTCTTCTCTAATTCCTGTCCAAACTTAATCATTTATTACTGAGGCCTCTTGATTTTCTTGTGGATCATCATTTATTTCCTGATCACTAGTATCATCCATTTCCATGATCTTTTCCTTTTCAGCATTAGAAATTTTAGTTCTTTTGTTATAAATTAATTTAAACTTATTCTTAGTAATAGTTTGAGCTAAATAACCTTCATCATCCCTTGGTATTTTGTTTGGAAATTCTAACTGCTTGGTAACTATCATAGTTTGTGAATTGTCTGACTTTTTCATTGTTTCTGTATCATCTGTAGGATCCATCAATGTGTTTGGCATCCATTCCATTTGGTTGGAAAAATTCTCAATATGTGGTTTTGAGTCATGTATGAAAGGCAGAAGCTTTCATTTTACCCTTATAGCACTGAGGTAACCCTGGGGATCATAATTCCATTTAAAACTCTCTTGAAACGGATACTATGATAATTGTCTAGATATTTCTTTCTCAGCCTCCCTATTTTTCACTATGAAAGGGCCAATCTGGCTCTTCAATTTAAACTGAGTATTTTTCTTTTATGCCATGACGTTTATAGCATCTGCATTTAAAACTTGTCTCAATAAGTCCAATGCAAAAACCCTGATGGTTAGAAATTTAGGTAACTTATATCGGGAAAAATTTGTTCCAAATATTCTTAATTTTGTTTGTCTCTGATATAAGTACTAGTCTCCTACTTTGCATTGTTCAGATAGTTGTAGTATTCTCTTCATTTCTTCACTCACTCTGGGCTGTTCAGACTTGTGAATCAATTTCATGCATGTCCTGATGAATAAGTATGAAAAATATTTATAACTGAATTCATTTCCTTCTTTTCTGAGTAAGGATGTCAAAAATATCACTGATAGAGGCTGGCCCTCTATATTCATCTTTTGCAAAGCAGTGGGAAAATGCTCAACTTGGAAAAATAGAAACAGATGGAATAGATAAGAAGAATATCTGAAAACTCCTTCATTAGGAAATTTGGCCAGTTGGTAATGTATACTATCAACAATGAATCTAGCAAAATCAAATATCATGGCAGGAGGCTGCCCAGGGGATAATGTAGAAAGGAAACCAAGTATAGATGCATCAGTAAATTCATCATTAAAATATCCTAGAATGGAGGATAGCATTGAGATCACTTGTCTAGAAGCTTCAAGAAAATCAGAAGTAGAATATGGTGGATTCATCTTAGGAAGGTCTTCATATTCAAACATGAAATTTTGAAAAACTGAATTTTTTTTAGGAAAATCCACCTCCAAGTATAACTAGGTTAAGTCTTCAATTGATAAGGGCACTACTCTAGGATCAAGCTTCAACTGAAGTATCTCATTTATGGATTTTGCTGTGATGGAAAACATAATTTCACTATCTTTGTTTACTATGGCTCTTTGATCAGGGACATAATGCATTTGACATAATCTGACCAAGTCCTAGGCTGGATTAGTAACAAGAACCACATATTTGGGAAAATTGGATTCCCAAAAAGGTATGTCATCTTAATTTTTATTCAAAAAATTATCTTGACACCAATTATGAATCTCAAGTAAATTTAATTCCACCACTGTATCAGCAATCGTGTAATTTAAATTAGTTAAAGGAATGTTTTCTTCAGAGGAAACAAGTGGTTGGAGAGTTATAATAACTTCAGTTGAATCAACTATTAAAGTAGGAGTTTTTTTGTTGATCTTTGAGGCTTCAGGCTTGGGAAGCTTGGCTGTTATAGGCTTTGAGGCTTTGGGACCTGCAGTTTTGCGTGTAACCTATTTTTTAGTAATTTTTTTTACAACTAAAGCAAGCTTAGACTATTCGCTATAGTTGATTTTCAGAAATAGAGGAAAAATGAGCAATTTAATGGGAGAGAATTATCTTCAAAGGATTTTATTTCTCAATCCGGGCTTTATCAGATATAAAACTGGCTTCAGATAGGAAACAGGGTTTCTTGAATAGAAAAACGGTAGAAAGAGGTCTTTAGTCAATCTGTAAAACTTCGAAATTTTTTTGTGCTTGGAATTTATCTTCAAGAGTTTAAAAGATGCTCCAAATTGATAATTTTGGTTTTAAATGGTTCCACAAAGGACTTCAGGCTTCCTGGGAAATTTTTTCTAGGGTTTGGTTTGTTTTTCGACACTTTTAAACCCTTAATTCTCTTTAATTTAGTCTTTTTAACTCATAGGTTTAGATTTCAAAAGTTTTTTTTGGGTTAAAGATACTGAAAAATATCTTTTTAGCAAGTTTTTGGTGGTCGAAAGGGCTTTCTAGTAGCTTCGGCTTTTGAAATGGATCCACTGGTTTAGCAGAGGGTTTTAAGGATCTTTATATGCAATTTGTAGTGGTAAATTTTTGCTTCTGGCCACGAAATTAGGTAAACGGATGCTCAGAATCCTTTAAACAGTTAGGGCGTGAGTGTTTAACCAGGAGGAAAGGAAAATAATGCATAAATAATGTTTTATCAAGTTTTAACCTGTGAATATAAACCATTATATTGGGCATGAATGACAGGTCTATTCAATAAGTGGGAGTGGATTTGTGAAAAAAACCAGTGGGTTTCGCGTTCGTTTGGGCTGGTAAGCAGTTTAAAGCTTTTGGAACGTGATCGTATCACAATTTGACATGTTGCATCGGGCAGTATTGGAAAACAATCTTTATCGCACAACTTTTGACAAACATTGGTCGTTTAATTTTTGAATGCAATATGGAACGCACACCATTGGATCTGCTTAGATGATGTGAATGGCTAAGATCATTTCAAAGAGTTGCGGTGAAGGATGGGTGGGGTCCAGGTTGGCTATATGTGATGGCTCGTTTAATGTATAATAAAACCTTTGTATAATTTTCATAATAACCAGATTTTTATTTACATAGCAAAAGGCTTATATGCGCGGGGGTAATTGTAAAGATAGACTTACATAAAATGAGTTTATATAGTCCAAAAGGGATTTTTTTCGAGCAAGCTATATATATATATATATAAAATGAGCTTATATATATGGTAAATAGAGCGTGGGGCAGGTTATCAGTGGGTTAAACTTGGGTTTATGCATGAATAATGGGAGGCTATATATAAGACCATGGTTAAGTTGTAGGGGAGTCAAATGTAGGGTAATGGGAAATGTTTTTGCGTTATTTTAAATACATTAGATTTTAAATAAAACATGTTTTTTCCATAGATCTTTTAGTTTTATTATATAGTTTAATTAAACCAAATAGGCTTAATAACTATAGGAGGGTGGGATATTTATATAGTGCTAGTTTAGCTAAAGGGGTTTTATTGTGGGCATTTTATTAAAACATGTGGGATAATAGACTTTGGCTAAAGTTTATAATAGTGCGTTTTTCAAGGATATTTAGTAAAAGGGAATTATATTAATATGACAAGGATTTTTATACGGAATTAATAAATAAGTTAGAGTTATTATGACAAAGGGGAAAGTGAATACTCAAAATACATAATTATAACTATGGAAAGTGAAAATTAAGGCAAAGCTTGATTATCATAATTTTATCACTTTAACTTAGGATATAATGTCCTTTTGAGGGTTTTTATGCGTTATGAGATATAGGCAGTTAATCAAATGCGGATTTATATATTACTAAGTAAAAATGGAGTCCTTGATTATGAAATTGCATGGTGATGAATGCATGAATGGTAGATGATTAAAATTTTGGGATTTAACATAGAAATTGAACACTTTTAAACTAGCCAGTCATTGAGCCTTGGGTCCGGTCCCAACATAAGTCAGAGAAATGCTCTGAAAGTCATTGTAAATTCATCTTTTTTCTCTTTTTTGGGGTATATAATTTTTTCTAATTCCTTTGATATTTCTTTTAGGACTTTTTACCCTCTTTTTGATTATATATATATATATATATATATATATATATATATATATATATATATATATATATATATATATATATATATATATATATATATATATATATATATATATATATATATATATATATATATATATATATATATATATATATATATATATATATATATATATATATTTTAGAAAATGTGGGAAAACAACTTGCAGAAGGAAAATTATGTACATATTTACAAGACTTATCAAAAGTCAATTCCAAATTATGAATCCTATATTTATAGGACAGTAATAGCGGCTTCACACGGGGATGGAATTTCTTGGTGAAATGTAAAGAAATCTAAGATCAGTAGCCTTGAATTTTTAACCTTGATGATCTTGTAACTGTCTTTTGATTTCTGGAATAACTCATACTTATGGTATTTTACTCTTCAAATCTTAGGGCCTTCACTCCGGGATTCAACTTTTGAAAATAAAACATCCAATCCAATCTACTCACTTGCAATGAATATTTACAATGATGTAAAAAAGGAATCAATCTGGAACTAGCTGTTATTTAAATCAGAAAAATAGTAGTGTTTAAGTGTCCTACCATTTACTGGTCCTTCTGGAACACCTATCCCATCCAAATTTCAGATAAAAAATGCATTATTACCTCGGTACCCATAAATTTCATAAGGTCCCTTGCATAAAAAATCAAATTTTCCATGTTTTCCCTTTTCCTCTCTCCTAGAATCGCATTTTAACACTTTATCTCCTATTTAAAAATCATCTTCCTTACTCCTTTTATCAAAAATATTTTTGATATTATCATGAATTACTTGATATTTTTCATACACTTCCCCCCTTGTCTGCTATAAATGAATGGTTTGATTTATTCTCCTTTGAATATCATTAATCTCAACTTGTGATTCCTGAATAATATTCATTACTAGAACTCCCAATGATGAAGGAAAAACTGCATCCATTCCATAAACTATTTGGTAAGGTGAAGTACCAATTGACTTCTTCATGGTAAGTCTTTCTGCCCGTAGGGCATAGACCAGCTTTTTGTTCCAAGTCTTTTTGTTTTCTTGAAGTAATTTTTTGATGATGTTTACCAGGATTTTATTAGAGTATTCTGCTAAGCCATTACCTTAAGGGTAATAAGGAGTAGATTGGCCTAGGGTAATGTGATATTTGTGGAAAAATACAATCATTTTCTTGGATTTAAATGCAACATCATTATCAGTAATAATTTTTTGTGGGAATACAAATCTAGATAAAAGATTGTTTTCAATAAAAGATATTGTGACTGAGTCTGTGGCTTACCTAGTAGGAATGGCTTCTATCCACTTGGTAAAATAATCTGTGGCAGTCAAAATCTATTTATGCTGTCCAGAATATGGGGGATGAATTTATCCAATGAAGTCTAAACCCCATTGTTGAAAAGGCATCTTAGTAGAAATAGGTTTTATGGGAAAGGGTAACAATTTCTTTTTCCCTTCAAAAATCTGACATTGGTGACAGGAGGTAACATATTTTTTGACATCAGCAAACAATGATGGCCAGTAGAAACCAACTCTAAGAATTTTATCTATTGTACTCTTCCAGTATAAGTGGCCTCCACAGTCACCTGCATGAAATTCCTTAAGAATGTTGTCAGCTTCATATTTTAGTAAACAATTCAGTAAAATGCCACTTTTTTCTTTCCAATAAAGCATTTTATCTAGAATACAATATCTCATTGCTTTGAGTTTGACAAATCTAGCTTTAGTTCTAGTTAAACTAGGAGGAGCTTGTAAATGTGTGAGTACAAAGATAATATCAGAGTACCATGGTGAGTCTAGAAAGGCTTCACTGATCAATGGAGTCGCCATCTCTTCTTGGTCATCAATTTGTGCAATGAAATTTATATCTGAGGCATTACAATTGGATTCAGCCATTAATCTGGCTAACCCTTGTCCTTTTATGAGCTTAGTTGGTTTGATTTCGATATCATACTCAAGGATAGTGGCAATCCACTTTCCTCTTCTACCATCTGGTCCATCCTTTGTAAGAATATCTTTGACTACAAAATTTGGAACATAGGCAATAATGTGAGAGTAAAGAATGTAAAATATACAATCTTTTATGGCTTTAACCAAGGCTAAAGCTTTTTTTTCCATTATATTGTATTCTAGAGTTGTATCTCTAAGTGTTTTACTGAAAAATGCTATAGGTTGTTCAAAACCTTGGTCATTTTTCTGCAAAAGAATGGCAGTTATGGTATGTTCAGAGGCAAATGAAAAGATAATAAAATATTTTTTGAAGTACGAGCCAATTAATACTGGTGTTTTGGTTAAAGCATGTTTTATAGATTCAAAATATTGTTTAGCTTCAACTGTCCATTTTAACACCGTGTCATTTTTTAGCATGTTACTAAGTTCCTTTATGATTTTAGCTAGATTAGAAATAAATCTTCTTAAAAAAAATATTTTACCTAAAAATTCTTGTAACTCTTTGATGTTCCTAGGTGGTTGAATGTTTAGTATGGCTTCAATTCTTGCTGGATCTATCCTAATACCTTCCTTGGAAATTATGTGACCTAATAATTTACCTTCTTCAAGTCCAAAAAGACTCATTTTTGGATTTAAGGATATGCCATATTCCCTACATTTAATGAATACATGTCTCAAGTGATCCAAATTTTCATTATCGGATTTATAAAACACAGTAATATCATCTAAGTAAATAACCAAAAGGTCATGGATTTCCTTAGCAAAGGCTATATCCATAGCCCTTTGAAAGGTAGCTCCAACATTCATTAATCCAAAAGGCATTTTACATACATCAAAGTGCCCAAAGGAGTAGTAAAGGTGGTCTTAGGTTGGTCTTCTTTCTGAACAAGTATCTGGTTATAACCTGAGAAACCATCCAATAAAGAAATTCTTGAATATCTAACTACTCTATGCAAGATGTGATCCATCTTTGGCAAAGGGTAATTATCTTTCAAAGATACTTTATTGAGATTTCTGAAATCCACACATAATCTTATTTCTCTAGTTTTCTTCCTAGTAGGTAGTAAGTTAGAAACCCAATTAGAAAATCTGATTGGTGCAATTATTTGGGCCTCATACATTCTTTTGACTTCTTTCTCTATCAAAGCTAACAAGACAAGATTAATCCTTCTCAACTTGTGTCTAAAAGGCTTTTGGTCATCCTTTACAGGAATCTTATGTTGAATTATATTTGTGTCATAAGCCTTTAAATATTCATAGCTCCATGCAAATACATCTTGATATTCTTTCAACAGATCAATGTATTTGAATTTTTCTTGTTGTGGTAAAAATTTAGACAACTTTATCAATTCAGGATGTAATTTCATTCCTATATTACACTCCTCAATATCAGATTTGATTGGTTCCATTTTAGGGTTTTTAGGCACATCGTTGGAATCAAACAAGTCTTCTAAAGGGGTTAAACCTTTAGGTAAAATATTGTCTTTCAATTCTAGCATGTCTATTTCTTCTTCAATTATTTCATCTATGTCTACTTTTTCCAAGATATCTACATCTGATTGAGTAAAAACAGTTGGATTTTTATATTTATGTACATCTACACTATTTATTTCACAATTGAAATCATCATCAACATTATATTTTGAATCTAAATTATCATCAGTGTCTATCTTACAGTTTTGAAATTCTTCCCTGTTGTTCAAAAAATTGAAAATATGTTTGTCTTCAGAGAAAATCTACCAATATTTAACATTCTCAGGAACAATGGGTCTATATTTTAGTTCAACATTATATCTATGAGTTGGTTGAAAAGGCAAATTACAGGTGCTAGAAAAATTTGCTAGGCAATGTGCTTGCAAATTTTGATTTATGGGAATGATAGCAAACTAAGTCTCCAGTAAATCATCAACCAAGTCAATTGTTGCATCTCTATATCTGGCTAATCTAGGATTATGAACAAAATATTCACTGTTTATTTGATTAATGACTAATTCTGAATCAACCATGATTAAAATTATTTTACCTCCTAAGTTTCTGATGATTTGGAGGCCTAAGATCAATGCTTCGTACTCTGCCATGTTGTTTGTGCATTTAAAATTGAGTCTAAAGGCATGTCCTTCTGAATGACTAGTTTCCATGTTAGTGATCCATACTCCAGCTCCTGCGCCTGTCTTGTTCACTGAGCCATCAAAATATAAGTGCCAAAGGGCTTCATGAAAGATATTATCATTGTTTGGTTCAGGTTTTCTGTTAATCAATTCATTTGGGATATCATCATTATCAGAGTTGCATAAAATGAAAGAATCAAGGTCAGTTGGAGTTGAATAAATGGGATAATCTGTGGAACTTTCTGCATTACTGACCATGTATTTCGTTAGAGTTTCTCTGTAAAGTTTTTTGGGCTGTCCAAATGCTGTGATAGTAGAAAAACTCATGTCTAGTTATAGAGATCCCTGCAACTTAGCTCCCCATGAGCGAGAAAGAAGCATACCATATTTTGGTGGGATATCAGCTACTACAATATCCATGATCATGATTTTACCAGGGTATTGAACTAAATTGACACACAAATATTTTATTAATCCAATGCACTTAAATTTAGAGGAATCAAATGAGAACAAGTCTTTATATGGCCTAGTTATTTCTAGATTGAGAGTTTCCATAATAGCTTTTGGAATTAAGTTGTGGGAAGCTCCCGAGTCTATTATTTCATTGTGTAATATCTAATCGTGAATAGTAAGACTAATGTAAAAAGGAGGGATTTCTCCATTGACATTTGTACCATTTACATCAGGACCAAAAATTAATTTCAGCTGATCATCATTTAGATTAATTGAATCCTCACCATCATTCATGTTTAAAGTTTTATTGATTGTTGATTTATACAAGTCATTCTTTACCAATTCTGTTAAAGGAATTGGTATTTTCAACTTGGATATTTAAGCTTGAATGTTGAATGCTGGTTGATATTTACTAATATGCAGAAGTTCACCCTTTGAGATTGTTGACTGAGTGGGTTTTTCTTGAGTTTCAGTAGCTTTACCTTTAGCTTGAGTTTTTCTTTTATCTTCTGTTTGAGTTTCTTGATTTCTGTTGTCTTTAGTTATTTTTTCATGAAAATTTTGAGTGGTAGCAGAGGGTTTGTCAGATCTAAAATTTTTAGCAAAATATTTAGGATTTGATAATTTAGATTCAGCTGGATTATTTTTTGGATCTAGAACTCTGGTTTTTGTTGAATTAGTGGCCTTTGTAGTATTAGCCTTTTGGGCATCGTTGGAGGATTGAGCCACCTCATCAGTAATATCAAAAATCTCTGGACTAGACTATTTCTTAGGACTGGGTGGGTTTAAATTTTTCTTGTTCTCTCTTGGAAGAATTTGCAAAATTTTTGTTTACTATGGCTCTTTGATCAGGGACATAATGCATTTGACATAATCTGACCAAGTCCTGGGCTGGATGAGTAACATGAACCACATATTTTGGAAAATTGGATTCCCAAATAGGTAAGTAATCTTGGTTTTTATTCAAAAAATTATCCTGACACCAGTTATGAATCTCAAGTAAATTGAATTCCACCATTGTATCAACAATCCTGTAATCTAAATTAGTTAAACGAATGTTTTCTTCAGACGAAACAGGTGGTTGGAGAGGTCTAACAACTTCAGTTGAATTAGCTGTTAAAGCAGGAGTTGGTTTGTTGATCTTTGAGGCTTCAGGCTTGGGAAGCTTGGCTGTTATAGGCTTCGAGGCTTTGGGACCTCCAGTTTTGGGTGTAACCTATTTTTTAGTCATTTTTGTTACAACTAAAGCAATATTAGACTATTTTCTATAGTTGATTTTAACAAATAGAGAAAAACTAAGCAATTTACTAGGAGAGAATTATCTTCAAAGGATTTTATTGCTCAATCCAGGCTTTATCAGGTATAAAAATGGCTTAAGACAAGAAACAGTGTTTCCTAAATAGAAAAATCATAGAAAGAGGTCTTTAGTCAATCTGTAAAACTTTGAAATTTTTCTGTGCTTGAAACTTATCTTCAAGAGTTTAAAAGATGCTGCAAATCAAGAATTATGGTTTTAAAGGGTTCCCCAAAGGACTTTAGGGTTCCTGGGAAAAATTTTCCAGGGTTTGGTTTGTTTTTAGGAACTTTTAAACCATTAATTCTCTTTAATTTAGTCTTTTTAACCCACAGGTTTAGATTTCAGAATTTTTTTGCAGGTTAAAGATACTGAAAAATACCTTTTTAGCAAGTTTTTGGTGGCTGAAAAGGCTTTCTGGTAGCTTCCGATTTGAAATGGATCCATTGGTTCAACAGAGGGTTTTAATGATCTTTATATGCAGTCTGCAGTGGTAAAATTCTGCTTCTAGGTAAGAAATTGGGTAAACAGAGGATCAAAATCCTTTAAACAGTCAAGGCATGAGCATTTAACCAGGCAGAAAGGAAAATAATGCATAAAAAATGTTTTACCAAAGTTTAACCTGTTAATATAAACCATTATATCGGGCATTAATGACAGGTCTCTTCAATAGGCGGGAGCGGATTTGTGAAAACAGCCAGTGGGTTTCACATTCATTTGGGATGGCAAGCAGTTTAAAGCTTTTGGAATGTGATCGTATCATAATTTGACATGTCGCATCGAGCGGTATTGGAAAACAATATTTATCATGAAAATTTTGAAAAGCATTGGTCTATTAATTTTGGAACGCGATATGGAAGGCACACTGTTGGATCTACTTAGATGACGCGAATGGCTAAGATCATTTCAAAGACTTGTGGTGAAGGATGGATGGGGTCCAGGTTGGCTATATGTGATGGCGCTTTTAATGTATAATAAAACCTTTTATAATTTGCATAATAACCAAAATTTTATTTACATAGGAAAATTCTTATATGCGCAGGGGTAATGGTAAAGATAGACTTACATAAATTGAGTTTATATAGTCCAAAAGGGCTTTTTGTCGGGCAAGTTATATATATAAAATGAGCTTATATATATGGTAAATAGTGTGTGGGGAAGGTTATCAATGGGTTAACCTCGGGTTTATACATGAATAATGGGAGGCTATATATAATACCATGGTTAAGCTGCAGGGGAGGCAGATGTAGGGTAATGGTAAATGTTTTCGTGTTATTTTAAATACATTGGATTGTAAATAAAATGCGTTTTTCCATAGATCTTTTAGTTTTTTTATATAATTTAATTAAACCAAATAGGATTAATAACTATAGGGGGAAGGGATATTTATATGGTGCTAGTTTAGCCAAAGGGGTTTTATTGTGGGCGTTTTATTAAAACATGTGGGATAATAGACTTTGGCTAAAGTTTATAATAGTGGGTTTTTCAAGGATATTTAGTAAAAGGGAATTATATTCATATGAAAAATATTTTTATAGGGAATTAATAAATAAGTTAGAGTTAATATGACGAAGGGGAAAGTGAATAGTCAAAATACATAATTATAACTAAGGAAAATGAAAATTAAAGCAAAGCTTGATTATCATAATTTTATCACTTTAACTTAGGATATAATGTCCTTTTGATGGTTTTTATGATTTATGAGATGTAGGCAGTTAATCAAATGGGGATTTATATATTACTAATTAAAAATGGAGTCTTTACTTATGAAATTGCATGGTGATGAATGCATGAATGGTAGATGATGAAAATTTTGGGATTTAACATAGAAATTTAACACTTTTCAACTAGGCAGTCATTGAGCCTTGGGTCTGGTCCCAACAGAAGTTAGAGAAATGCTCTGAGCCTCTTTGAATAAAATTTTAGAATGTAAAATAGCTATAAGCGAGGGGAAATTAGTGATTTTTGCCCGGTGAGAAATATTTACAATGATTTTCCCACCTTCTTCAACCTACCCAGTCTTTAATCTAACATTTCTTTCTTCCATTTATGCAGGTGCATTTGAGCTAGAAACCTTTAACATTTTATTCTTTTTGAAAGCAATAAAACTATCTAATTCTACCTTATTTTATCCAAGGACCCAGATTAAACGGTTGGGTTCCTTTTTACTCCATATCTATCTACTGAATTGTCAGGATTAAACTGTCTGAAAACTCTTTATTCTCTATCTAAAACAAGTAAATTGAAATGTAATAATTCAAGATCAAGCAGTTCAACTCATCATGGATTATGGCATTTATTGACACTCTTCCATAATCAATTGCAAAAATTAAGAAGTAGTGGCATTTAGACTTGCACACTTTCGTGTTTTATTCATATTTTTTCTCTTTTTTGGGGTATATAATTTTTTCTAAGTCCTTTGATCTTTCCTTTAGGACCTTTTACCCTCTTTTTGATTTTCTATTTTTTTTTTTTTTTTATCTTTATTTTTTTTACTTTTACTTTTATTTTTACAAAATATGGGAAAACAACTTGCAGAAGGCAAAGTATGTACATATTTACAAGACTTATCAAAATTCAATTCCAAATTATGAATCCTATATTTATAGGACACTAACAGGATGTGCCTCATGTCATTCCCTGTAATAATTAAAATTTCTTCTATTATTACAGGTTAAATCTTCCATCTCTGTATGTAAGGTAATTATTTATACTTTTGGGTTTAAAATCTATTATTTCCTTTTAAGGTTATATTCATGCCCATAACTAATTCATACTTTTCTGTCTTGTGCATATACTCTTTACATCTTACTTGGTTTTCATTCTGTTGATAACATTTTACTATTCAATCATGAATGTGGAATTTTCCTCTTCAGGTTGGTCCAGTAACCCACATGGGGATTTCTAATATGCTATCTCTGCATAATTTGCAGAGAGATGGTACAATTTATTATATATGGGATATAGTTTCCCAATTTGTATATTTTAGTTATACAGAGGTTAAATTGGACTGTGTAACTATATGGATTTATATCCTTAAATTTACATAACTCTATACTCTATTTAACAAACTCTTTTCTCCTTTAATGAAATTATGTTTGTAATTGATATGTAATACTTTTCTTAAAATTTATATTTCAGTTCTAGTAATAATTTATGAGTTCCTCCTTGAAAATTATTATTGTCACTATCTATTATGTCTTAGTTCTATTAATAAATTATTCATTTCTACCACAGTATAAAATTTACTTGAATATTCTAAATTCACATTGAATGTCATACATATTTGTTTTCATTCTGTACTAGTTTCTTCATACTATTTCCTGACTTCTAAAATAATGATAAGACAGTCATATTATTCAAAATAAAGTCTGAGATTTGACCTAACCTTAGATTTAAACCTTCATCAAGTCTTATACATTCTGAGAGTTGGTGCTCTTCAGATTATTGTCTGTACAACCATATAGAGAAGGGATATATTTATTATTCAGTACTCTGTTAAATGTACAAACCTACCATTTCACTGAAACTTAGTATTTTTAACATTTCTTTCATATACATCATCTACTCTTAAAAATATTTAGTCAAGTCCCTCACTACTAATTTACTTCACCAAAATAATAATAAAATTCCAAGTTAAAATGAATTAACTGGTGCATACCAATTAAGGTAGACTAGTTTCCACCCAACCTATGAGCTCTTTCTCCACAACTCCCCCCAAGTAGAGATCAAATATTCTAGCAGTAGACGACCTCTTGTTTACCAAACATTTTCTTATTTAAGCTTTCTTTCCTATCAGCTTATTTCCTTAACTGCATCCAGTTAATCAGGATGTTGTTTTCCTTTTTTCCTAGGCTTTCCTTTTGTTTCTTCCACAAAAGTACTTTAAAACTAGCTTTTCCTCTTTCTAGTTTTATTCCACCTCTTCCGAGTAACTTTCATCTTTACTGGGGTAGATTTTTTAGATTTTTATCTCCAATCTAAAATTCAATATTTAATTTATTTTCTCCAAGGATTTTTGGAGAGTTGGGAAAGTCTTATGAACCTTATCCATCCTCATGGATTTGGATTCGTGATGTTTAAACATAATCTACTATCTACACAATTAATTACACTTTCATTTTATTAGATTAAAATATTAAAATAAGTCCACAATTATTGTTTTCCTTTGGGTCCACTTTACCCTTTAGGACTGTTCAACTGTGTAATAAAAGTAGAGAAACTCGGGAAGTTACACCAAATCTAGTATGCAAATTTTGTTAGTTCATTAGGATACTCTAAAATAATCTATTTCTACTTCAAATGAATCAAGAACCACCATATATAATGTATTTTTCATTTATGCTCACATTAAGCATGTATATTGTGTTTTTATATAGTAGAAGCATACAAATCATTTCAATCTTTTTAATTCTTGCAAGGAGTATATTCGTAAGATATAAAATCACTCTATTGGAAGCATCTTCTTCTTTCTGGAGTTTTGAAAGGTCCTTATTTAAGATATATTACTAATAGAAACCCATCTAGATCTAGATAGATATGCAGATCTAGGTTGTGAAGTTTTAGGTTTCATACTTTGACACATTGGAATTTGAGTGAATTTGAGAGATGTTCCCTTCAGCTTGTACTTATTTTTTCCTTTTTTCTATTAATAAAGAAGAATTAGGAGATAATTTTACACCCCGATTATGTATTAATAGTTGATGTAATTTTGGGTGTGATTCCTGTTGTCTTAATTATTAGGGTCATAAAATTATTAATGTATGATGTCTTATCCAGCATGCATACAATGAATTGTATTACATGTGTGCAAAAAATTTACAACATTGACCACAGTTCAATCTAGATTGGAAATATAATTTGTGACTTTCACATATCTTAGCTACATAGTCCCATAATTTTGAGGTTCTAAGGGAAGAAAAATAATTTATATATCCAATTAAGTATGTGTGTTGCTACTGAAAATCTGAATAATGACATTGAAAAGATTACTTCCCTTCATGGTGTATATTTGGTGTATTTTCCCAATAACGGTGAGCTCATTGGTTCAACTAGTGGCAAAAGGACATCCAAAAATGAATAGAATAATTACACATATATGCCCCATACTATTCATCACAACAATATTGAATTAGAAGACAAGTATAATTAGTCAATATACATAGTCAATTGACACGTAAAAAAACATTCCTTTCATGATTTTAACTATATTTCATGGGAAAATTTTGCGTATATAAAAATAAGGGAAACCTTCATCTCTTAATAATTTTTTCTAGGATGAAAACAAATCAATTAACCATAAATTTCTGCTATTTTTGACAGAATGTCATGAACTTGTTTATTGTAACCTAGATAGAATATAAAGCAATATTACTAGTAATTTGAACTTCAGAACATAAGAATTTGAGAAGGAAATAATTAAATTCATTCTAGAATTCGTCATAGAAATGGTACAAAATCCATATAATTTTTGGGAGCTTCACAAATATATATAAATATATGTAACTTACGGTGAAGACATCCCTCTACATGTATTTCTTCACATAGTAACATGTGACCAAAAGACATGGCGTTCACCAATAATATTATCTGAATGTAACACATCACACATAGTGACATCCCTATTATTACTAAATTTTCATAAGTTCAACCAATGACCATACATTCAGAATATCCAAACCACATACCTATCCCATAACTAGTAGCATTAAATATTGCAGTACAATTAATGTGAAGGGACACAAACCATAGAGAAAGTAACCTTATATAGATCATGTATGCATGATCTTAATAATAATAGTAGGATAAACCAATATGCCTTCAACATTTTGGTAACAATAAAACTTATTAGGAGATTGATTTAAGGAAATCACAATTTCCTAGAAACTGGGCATTGGAATAAGGATAAGAATTTTCCACCCAACCATTAATAGAATGAAATTAGGGTTCTTGTTCAGTTTTCACCACTATATTCTGAATATTTTCCATTGACTACACTGCCAGACATATGCGAGGTTCTATAGTTCTAACCCACATCCACACTTATAGCATTAAACTACTGAAATTTAGGCCAATCCAGGGACTTGAAAGGTAAGAAAAATCCACCCACGAGCCAATGAGGGACTCAAGAGGTGAGGAACTCCACTCTCACATAATTCAAGGGCTCAATAGGTTTTCCTCCACCCAGAATTTACTACTATAGTAACTCCACTGAGTTTATGGTATATGAAGTCTTTTGCAATTTGAGTATTTTGGAAAGGAAGGCTATTCTAGGATAGTCAATAGTACACTACCTACACCCATTAGTGAATGAGGGAATCAAGAGGTTAGAGCCTCCACCCTTAGTTAATTCATGATTTCAAAGAATTCCTTCCTTGGTATGCATAAGAAGGAACATTAAATCATCTCCAAACTCCAATTAACCTAGTATAATTGTCCCAAATATTTTAAAATTATCTCTTTGGGAGTTGTAACATAAAATTTAAGAGGGACAGGATGTGCAATATTGAATGCGACGAGGCACTGGTAATATATTGGAAAGAGATATGGAACATATAGCGATTATACACAATATTTCATAAATTATAGCAAACATCTCCTAGCATGTATCTGAAAAACTCGCCAACTTCACACCAGTTTTGTATCTGAGTACCCAATAATAGGTTTGTAACTAGACATCGATATGCAATATTAACGACAGTAATTTACCGGTCTAGGAAGGTCATATGGTTATACAAAAGTTACATACATGTGTAGAAATGATAAATATTGGTATAAGAAGCATCATCGACCCAATATGTTTACACAATGAGCCTAATAAAACTACTAATTGGTATCTATGCAGGTCTAGATGTTTTAGCATAGTTTAGTAATGAAAAAATCTGACAAAAATCAATTAGTTGGGCCTTCACCATGGGCCACGACTTAGAAAATTGGTGACTTGGTTTTCCTTAGTCTTCTATGCATTTATCAACCTACGTAATGCACCACATACCTTGTGCATCCCTCTAAAGGAAGAAGAACACACTATACTTTTCCTTTTCAAATTCCCCTGCTCTTATCTCTTTCTTTATTTTTTCTTTTCCTTCTTCTACCCTCTCTGTCCTCCTCCTTCTTATTTTTTCTCTCCTTGATATATATAAGAAAATACATTGAGCTCGCACATATTATATCTCTAACATTGCAAATATCAAATATTAAATATCGCAAATACATTACATCTCTGCGGTTTTAAGTTCAGGTCTATGGTTCTGCGATAACGGTGGAAGTAGGTCTGTGGTTCTATGTTTCAGGTTCAACAAACGAATTTTTCATCTCTATAGCATCTCTTTAGTAGTATGGCTCCTAGCTTCACAAATATAATTTCCGGCCCAGTTCCGTCCACATATAAGAGTCAAGATCCTACCCATATTGTCATTGAAGCCCCAGCTCCCACTGTGGAGGTGGTCAAGGCCTCAATGGATGTGGCCTTGAAGTTTTCTGAAAGTGCCTTAATTTGCTAATTTAATGGCTTTTGGCTGCGGCTGACAGCTCTCCATAGTTGAATCTCCAAGGTATGGAAGCCTCTCATTTCTGATGAGATTAATATCTACCCTTGTGCTACGGGTTTATTTATAGTAGATTTTGAAAACTATGAAAGCAAGCAATGAATTTTAGATTTTGTCCCTTGGTTTTGGGAAAAATAGGTCCTATTCATGAAGTCATGGAACACATCATTCGATCCCTCAACAATAGTCATAACCTCAAAACCATTTTGGGTCAGATTTCCAAACCTACCTTTGCATCTCTGGAATCTCTCCTCACTAAAAGCCATTGGAAATGAAATTCATAAATTTTATTGCAGGTGCCCAAAAACAGAGGAATATGTCAGAGCCACCTATGCATGAATATATGTAGAAATGGACTTCAACACCATATGCCCAGCTAAAATAATCCTAACAAGAAAATACTATGTATGGAACCATAACCTCAACTATGAAAGTGTCCTCTTCAGATGTCGATCCTGATTTGAGATAGGCCATCTAGCCAAAAAAATGACCAAAAGTCTCCCAGAAAAATTTTTCTCGAAAGAATCACCATAGATCTAGATGGTGGGAAGGAGCACAAAAGGAACATTACATTGTCATCAAGGAAGAATACACGCGATAAAAGTCTGAATTGCAAGAAATTAGGAAAGAAAGAAACAACCCTTAAGACAAGCAGGGGGAAAGCCTCGCCCAACAACAAAAAAATGAACTCGACAGCCCTTCAAGCATCAACAAATATCAAGATTTGAATACCACACAAAGGAAATATTCATTTAGTAGTAAAGCAGATGTCCTAGATCTCGAAGATAAGACGCCAATGTTCCAAGGATCCAAAGAGATAAAGGATTTTCATGATAAAGGAAGTTGGAAGACCATAGAGAGGAAAAAGAAAGCTACAACACTAATCTCACCAAGAAATACGAGAAGCCAGACAATTAAGAACTAAGAAAATTATAAGTCTTATAGACCAAGTTTGGTCTCAGTGGACGTTAAACATCATCATCATCATCATCATCATATATATATATATATATATATATATATATATATATATATATATATATATATATATATATATATATATATATATTCCTTTTTTCCCTTCATTATTGCCATTGACTCTCTCTATGTTTTCTTAGGGTATAGGATATCCCAGCTCCTCTAGAATAACAAAAAATACCCCTATTTCCTTGGTTTTTATATATTTTTAAGGGTGGTTGGCCTGCCATTCTTGAGGACCAATCCATTTTGGGTCATTTGGCATTTTTTTTCCTTGCATGCTATTAATCATATATGCTGGAATTTTCTGGGTAATTCCTTAACAGAATAGAGGAAATAGAAATTCCTCTTTTACAACACGGAGATTTAAAATAAAATTAAATTTCAGACAGACAGAGATATGAAATACCAACTCTATCTCATTAAAAAAAACTACTGTTACAATTCTTCAGAACTGAGTTCTAGATACAAAGGATAAAACCTTCAATTTGTTGCTTACTCACACAACGCTACAATATTCTGTCTGTCTCTGTTTATTACAAAACAAAAACAACTCTCTGTCTTTTTCTTCCACACTGTTGTGCATATTAAACTGTTCTGTGCAATAAAAACAAATTACACCTCTCTTTCTTTTTCAATGTGTTGGGCATATATATATAAAACTTTATAATATAATATATATATAACCAAATGTTAAAACAAGTATACTGCAGTAACAAAACATTTACCGAATGTAAAATATTAAAAAAAAACTTACATGCTGGAATATAAAACAACTAAAATAAAAAACATAACATAATGTTTAAAAACATTATTTCCCTTTTATGCATTTCGGGGGCTTCGTGGAGTTCATCCTCCCCAGCTCTCATACCCCCACGGAATGGATTTGTGAGTGTATTGTGTGGGCCCAGCTAAGTATGACGTTAGCTGTTCCGTGGGTCTCCATTCCTCCAGCTGCTCCAGCCATGCTGCCCCTCCAGAATATCACCGCCTCTGGAATTAATATGTTTGGTGGGATTTTAATGCAGTTGTAGTTGTTGATAAGAGTTTATCTTCCACCGCTTCTGCATTCAATTTGCATCTCTTCAACTTGCCATCAACATTAACTCCGCCATTCTGCTGTCTCTTCCAATTAAGTTCTGCTCTGCTGCGTTTTTTGGGCAGTTGGAAATTAAATTCCAACACTCCCCCTTAATTTCAACTGCTGGGTTTTCTTGCATACCCAGGCATTTCCTGAATTTATTAAAATTGTTCTGAGCTAATGGTTTTGTGAGGATATTAGCAAATTGATCCTCTGTTTTGCAGTGCTGCAAAACAATCTCACCATTGCTAACCAGTTCACGTATGAAATGAAACTTGGTGTCTATGTGCTTTGTCCTTTTATGAAAAGCAAATTTTTTTGATAAAGCTATCGCTGAGCTATTATCACAGTAAATCAGTGTCCCTTTTATCTATTCTTGGCATAAAATTTTCAGCATCCTTCTCATCCAAACTGCTTGACACACTGCTGCTGTAGCTGCCACATATTCTGCTTCCGCTATAGACAACACTACTATGGGTTGTTTCTTAGAAGCCAATGAAATGGATCTTGAACCCATGTGAAAAACATAACCAGAAGTACTTTTCTGGTAATCAATACTTCCAGCCCAATCACTGTTAGTATAACCAATTAATTCTGAATTTTCTGAAGTAGTATACAAAATACCAAACCTTTTTGTACCTTTAACATACCTCATAATTCTTTTTGCTGCCTGCCAATGTGCATCCTTTGGATTTTCCATGAATCTAGAAATCAAACTAACAGCATGCATTATGTCCGGCCTAGTTGCATTCAAATACATAAGGCTGCCAACTATGCTCTTTTATAAGCTAGGATCAAAATCCTTGCTGCTGTCCTCTCTGCTGAGTTTTAATCCCACCACCGTGGGAGTGATCGCTGCTTTTCTCTCCTTCATGTTAAATCTTTCAAGTACCTCATTAACATACTTTTCATGTGAGATAAAAATCCCACTTTCATCTTGTTCTACTTCTATTCCCAAGAAGTATCTCAACACACCCATATCAGTCATTTCAAATTCTTCTTTCATGATTGTTTTAAAATTTTCAATAAGGCAATCATCATTACTTGTGAAAATAACATCATCAACATATAAAACTACAATCAATATTTTTCCATCTTTTTTTTTGATGTAGAGGGTGGGTTCTCCCTCACACTTTTCAAATCAATTTTCTAGTAGATAGGAATCTATCCTACTGTACCACGCTCTTGGCGCTTGCTTCAGCCCATAAAGAGCTTTCTTCAACTTGCATACTTTGTTTTCTTGGCCTTTTTTTTCATAGCCGAGAGGTTTTTCAATGTAAACCTCTTCCATTAACACTCCATTTAGGAATGCTGACTTCACATCCATTTGGTAAACTTTCCACTTGTTTTGTGCTGCTATGGACAACACTGCTCTCACGGTTTCCATTCTGGCAACCGGTGTGAAAGTTTCCTCATAATCTATCCCATGCTTTTGTTTATAACCTTTGACAACAAGTCTTGCCTTGTGTCTCTCTATTTTTCCTTCAGCATTACTCTTGGTCTTGTAGACCCATTTAACTCCAATGACATCTTTACCTTTTTGGAGTTCAACCAAATCCCAAGTTTTGTTTCTTTCTATGACATTAATCTCCTCATCCATAGCTTCTATCCATTTCCTATCCTTAATAGCATCCTCAAAATTAATAGGGTCATCAACATTACAATATAAAGCAAACAAAGAATTGATACCTTCATTTGCTGCCTCTTGTTCATAAATGTCTTTCAAACTTCTGAATTTCTTACCTCTTTCAGTAGGTGTACAAATGCTTGAAGAAGCACTTGAATTTCCTCCTTGTGGTGTTCTTGGAGAAGCACTTTTATTTCTCCTCAAGGGTGTGCTTTACTGCTCTTTTGTTGGTGTTGCTATTTGAGGATGTATTTCAGCCAACTCATCATCATTTTCATCATGAGATAAACAGTGTTTAACATTTACTGTCTTCTCTATGCTTCCATCCCAAGCTTCCTCTTCAATGAACTGAACATCTCTGCTCACAATAAACTTCTTGGTTGATGTAATATACATCCGTAGGCTCGATTCTCACCGTATTCAATGAAAATGGCATTTCTTCCTTGTTGTTCAACTTCTTCTCATCATCTGCATTGTGTGCACACACATCCAAAAACCTCTTCATGTGTGCAGACATCATTATAAGCACCATGCCCTTCCGCATCTTTGTTCACAATCGCTTAGCACCTATTCAAAATATATGCACGCGTCGCTCAATAATCATTCGGCAAATGCTTTGCCTTTAACATGCTCCTCGCCATGTCCATTATGGTTCGGTTCTTCCTTTCGGCTACTCCATTTTGCTGCGGAGTATATCTAGTTGTAAACTGTTTATGAATACCATTTTCTCTACAAAAACGTAGAAAATATTTAGATATATACTCACCTCCTCTATCAGTCCTTAAGACTTTGATATGCAGCCCACTCTGGTTCTCAACAAGTGCTTTGAAATTGCAAATTTTTTCAAACACTTCACTTTTGTTTTTCAAAAAGTAAACCCAAGTTTTTCTTGTAAAATCATCTATGAATGTTAACACATAGTGGCTGCTAGCAAGCGATGGAGTTTGCATCGGTCCACACACATCTGAGTGGACAATCTCTAAGGGTGCTTTTTCCCTTATGATTTTCCCGGAAGGAAAACTTTCTCTGTGTTGTTTCCCCAAGATACAACCTTCACAAAGGCTTTTTGGTTTCTCTATCAATGGTAAACCACTTACCATTCCTTTCCTGTTCAACAGATTAAGACCTCCAAAGTTGAGATGTCCAAATCTCAGACGCCATAACCAATTATCATCTTTTGGTTCGCTTTGGAAAGTGTCTTGTACAACTGCTGCTATCTTTTCTTCATTCTTCAAATCTGCTCTCATTCTAAGAGGGAACATCCTGTTCCTTGTCATCTTCACTTCAGAAATACACTATTTGCTGGGTGGTTTGTCCATGATGGTACAAACATCATCCTCAAAAAAACCATTATACCCCTTATGGACAAGCTGTCCAATACTTAA
This sequence comes from Pinus albicaulis, assembly GCA_034641835.2. NCBI lineage: Eukaryota > Viridiplantae > Streptophyta > Pinopsida > Pinales > Pinaceae > Pinus > Pinus albicaulis. The sequence goes on from CM076573.1 coordinate 684,107,950, forward strand.
GAGGTTACACTTCATTCCAGGAACATAATAAACATCTGCTATGGTTTTCTTTGCACCTTTCCTTGTTAAATAATTTACATCTCCTTTTCCCATAACAGAAACTTTGCTATCAGTTCCTAGTGTGACTTGTGACTGCACACTCTCATCTAACATGGAAAACATTTCTATATTTCCTGTCATATGGTTACTACAACCGGAGTCTAGAAACCATAAATCCTCACTCTTTTCTTCAGCCATATTACAAGCTAGAAACAAATTATTTTGGCTGGTATTTTCTCTAGTGAAATTTGCACTAGTTTCACTTCTCATATCTAGCTTCTTCTTTCTACATTCATTAGCATAATGACCATATCTTTTACAATGGTAACATTGGACATTGGAATTATCATACCTTTGTCCTTGAGCATTCTGCTGACCATTTTGTTGGCTGTTGCCTTGGCCGTGGCTGTGATTTTGACTGTTGCACCTTCCATGTGAATGTGAAGGGTTGTTTTTACCACCTCTGTTTTGGCTTCTGCCTCTTCCTCTCTTATTTCCTCTGCCTTGCCCTCTTCCTCTTCCGAAAGACATATGGGTCTTAAAAGCATGCTCAAGAGATGAGTTCTCACTCCTACCCAATCTCTGTTCATGGGTCATCAGTGATGAATGTAGCTCATCCACTGAAAATTTTGTGAGATCCTTAGTCTCTTCTATGGTGGTGACAATCACATCGAATCTTGAGGGTAAAATTCTCAAGAGTTTTTCAACAATCCTCTTGTCTTCGACAGTCTCTCCATGAGATCTTATTTGTGTGACCATTCCAATCACATGAGTGAAGAATGAGTCAATAGTGTCTGACTCTTTCATACAGAGAGTCTCAAAGTCTCTCCTCAACAACTGAAGTTTTGCTGTCTTCACTTTTTCCATACCTTGATAGGCTGTCTTGAGAGTCTGCCATGCTTCTTTGGATCTCTTAGCTGCTGCTATCCTTGGAAACACACTCTCATGAACTGCTTGATACAAAAACAAAAGAGCCTTGGATTCTTTCTTCTTATTGCTCTTCAGCATCTCTCTTTCTGCCTGAGTTAACATATTATACTCATGTTCATCTGCTGGCTCTTCAAAGCCTTCCTCAACGAATTCCCATAAGTCTTAGGAGACAAATAATGCTCTCATAGTTATTGACCAGTAGTCATAATTTTTCCCATTAAACATTGGGAGATGGATATTTCCCATACCCATACCAGTGCTGGCTCCAGCCATTCTGCACTCTTAACTATGATTCAAAAAACACTTGACTGTGTGTTTAAAATTAAATGACTGTTCTGCAATAGTAACACAATAACTGTATAGAGAAATACCTTTGGATTCTTTTTGGCTGAGTCTTCACACTGCTGGAGAAGTTGCTGCAACAAAGAACTCCTTTCCTTCAGCTTCTTTGATCTTCAAAGAGCCTGGACTAGCTCTGATACCATGCTGGAATTTTCTGGGTAATTCCTTAATAGAAGAGAGGAAATAGAAATTCCTCTTTTACAACACAGAGCTTTAAAATAAAATTGAATTCAGACCGACAGAGATATGAAATACCAACTCTATCTCATTAAAAAAAACTGATGTTACAATTCTTCAGAACTGAGTTCTGGATACACAGGATAAAACCTTCAATTTGCTGCTTACTCACATAGTGCTACAATATTCTCTCTGTCTCTTTTTATTACAAAACAAAAACAACTCTCTATCTTTTTTTTCCACACTACTGTGCATATTAAACTGTTCTGTGTAATAAAAACAAGTTACACCTCTCTTTATTTTTCAATGCGCTGGGCATATATATATGAAACTTTATAATATAATATATATATTATAAATATCTTATATTTATAATATATATATAAACAAATGTTAAAACAAGTATACTGCGATAACAAAACATTTACCGAATGTAAAATATTAAAAAAAAACTTTCGTGTTGGAATATAAAACAACTAAAATAAAAAACATAACATAATGTTTAAAAAAATTATTTCCCTTTTATGCATTTCAGGGGCTTCATGGAGTTCATCCTCCCCAGCTCTCATACCCCTGTGGAATGGATTTGTGAGTGTATTTTTTGGGCCCAGCTGAGTATGACGTCAGCTGTTCCGTGGGTCTCCATTCCTCCAGCTGTTCCAGCCATGTTGCCCCTCCAGAATATCACCGCCTTTGGAATTAATATGTTTGGTGGGATTTTAATGCAGTTGTTGCTATTGATAAGAGTTTGTCTTCCGCCGCTTCTGCATTCAATTTGCAGCTCTTCAAATTTCCATCAACATTAACTCCGACGTTCTGCTGTCTCTTCCAATTAAGTTCTGCTCTACTGCGTTTTCTGGGCAGTTGGAAATTAAATTCCAACAATATATTTCATTTTTGCAATTATTTTCATGAGGTTTATCATAGCTTTCATCTATCTATGAGTTAACATTAGGATGATAATTATCCTCACTACTTAAGGCTTACACACATATAATATATATATATATATATATATATATATACACACACACTTTGCAAATATTATGAAATTTGGACATGTTTAAACAATATTCACATTGTTGTAAAATGAACAAGTAGACATGTTTAAAGGTGACAAGGGATATATATGATTTTCAAAATTGAGATGATATTTAACATATGTATATTCCCCATTTTCATTATTTACTAAATTGACCAAGAAGATATTTACAATAGCAATGTAACCAAGTAAAAATGTATCATATCTACATGAGTGCATGATTATCGGGACAATTAACATATTTTGAGAATGAATGGGGTAATTACAATTGATATATGCATGAAACAGTTACTTATACACTTAATTAAAGTCATACTCTCCATCTAACATATTTGTTCTAACATTAATCAAATTGAATAACATCATACAAAATAAAGCATAATTAATTCCTAACCATAATATAACACTTGGGGAATATTTAGGAACTGAGTACAGTCCACCTAACCATGAACTATATACAATAGTACCCCACAATATAAGGCCTTCTTTCCTTTGGGAATAAACAACCTCTTTTGGTTCTTAGGTGGTTTATTTTAAAGATTTATTCCCAACCGAATTTTAATAGTGTTATGCTTTTAGTTGTGCCAACCTTTTGGCTACGATTTTTGTTTTTGTTTTTTTGTAAAATATTCTTTATTTATATTTAAATCATGCCTTTCTCTCCTTCTATGCTTTATTCCACTTTTAGCCACTTAGTATTTCTCTCCAACTAAGTGATTAACATAATATTTCTCTCCCATTATGTTAATATTTTTAAGTTATTTTCTCCTAGGGATTAGGGAAGGTCCACCATGTGGACTTTCACCACCAACAACTTTTCATAAGTTGGAACTAAGTCTTCCAAAAATCTTGTTCTCTTGATAGAATATTTCTGAGCAGTAGAATTTATTAATTTAATGGAATAAAAAATTTACATTATCCCATTTTTCCATTCTCGCTTACGTAGACATTAAGTCCAACAATAATTAAAAAGTCTAAAAATAGTCTTGTCTAAAAAGGAAAGGAATAGGGGTGTTACTTCCCCCTCCCCCCCCCCCCCTTTTCAAGTAAACATCATCCTCGATGTTTCCTCAATTCTATGTTTTCTAAAATTTTAAATTAAATGCCTTCTGGATTTTATTTTTGAGTGACAGCTCAAGTCGAGAGTAAATTGTATTCTTGTTTTCAATTCATTCTGATTTCCTAGCATGTTTCCATACATGCTAAACAAATTCTTTCCATTTTCATTCATGCACCTTAAAAATGGTCATCAAATTGCACTTAATTGGGTTATCAAAATGGAATCCGCAAGGTCCAAATCATTAGTATAGCATAAAATAATAACAATAGTTCAATTTTATACATTTATTCACTGGCTATGTCAAGTGACATTAACACCATCCATTTTCTTCCACAATATTTATAGACATAAAATTTTCAATTTATTTTCCTTTCATTTACCCATTGGAAATACAATTTTAAAGGTCAATTTACATACCTTGCTTCTCTTTATTAGTCATGACTGTTGACCTATCATTACCATGTTGTAATGTTCCTCTTTCCTCAATTTTTTTTTTCTCTCATCTAGTCAATTTGTGACAGATTTCATTTACACTTTTAAATTTAATAAGACTTACCCTTATAACTTATATACACATATAATTTATTATTCAATTGAAATGGTTTCAATTCATATTGGTTCCTTAATATATATATATATATATATATATATACACATTTCCTTCTTTATATATTTCAATGGTTCCTACCATCAATTTCGATGTAGGGTTATGCTTATAAGAAATGGACTATTGAAAATTTATTTCTAAATATGAAGCCTGTTGGAAATGTTTTCATTGATGGCAAAGGAGATGAAAAAGGAGGAGCACCTGAAACATCAGCCAAGGAGCAGAGGAAGAAAAAAGAGAGGTAGCAGAGACAACAAAAAGAGAAGTAAGGGAGCAGCATCAATCAAAGAAGTAGCAGAGGCAATAGAGAGAGCATAAGACAAGTAGCAGAGGCAAAAAAGAGAGAAGCAGAGATATCAAAGAGGCAGAGATAGGCATAGTGAAGGCAGAGGCAGAGATGAAATGGTTGAGCAGCAGAGGTAGAGGCAGTAATCGTTTCTATATAACGAAGGCGGAAGAGAATGTCGAAATGCAATAGTCAAATAGCAGAATGGAAGCAGAGGCAAAGATAGAGAAAGGAGACAGAGCATCAAAAGAGGCAGAGTAGCAGAGGCAGAGTCAGATCCATTATCACAGCAGAGGCAGAGCCATTTCTTAATTCCAAGAATCACTATCCCAGCTGGTAGATACACTAGACATAAATTTCGGGAATCGTAACATAGGCTGGAGGATACATAAACACAATTCTGGGAATCATATAACCCAAGCGGAAAGTATATATAAACATATATAAACCTTATTCCGAGAATCATTACCCAGTCACGCGTTACATATAACATAAACACAATTCTGGAAATCGTATAACCCAAGCAGCAAAATATATATATAAATCTCTCATTCCGGGAATCGTTACGCACGCTGGAGTATATATGCAGTGCATTACATATATTGCGTCTTATGCACAAAGGTCCAAACCATATATATTAAACTATATGGAGCGCTTTATGATCGAAAGAACCAAAGTACCATAAGGTGGGACCCTTTCCCAATCGCATCGGAGAAAAACTATGCAGCGGAACAGGTAAACAAAGAGTTGTGATTGCGATGAAAGCTTGGACCCGATGGGTGTATATATATTATAGTTATGGATGTGAAATTAAGAATACAAAAGGTTTTTTCAGATTTAAGTCAAACAAAAGTCTTATGTTGTGGGACCCTCACCCAATTGCATCAGAGAAAGGATTGGCAGCGGAACATATCGACAAGAGTTCTGATTGAGTTCCGGACCCGATGGGTATATGAATTATGATTCAAACATATTTGAAGTTCGGCCTAATCACATCAGATCAAAGTAATTGCATTGGAGAAGGAGTAGGGCATCGGAGCATGACAATAAAGGATTGCGATTGCGATTGAGATCCGGACCCGATGGGTCTATAAATTATAATTTTATTGGCTTGAGTTCCAGTTCTAATCGCATTGACACATTTAAGTGAATAGTGACTGATCGCATCGGAAAAAGGGCGGAATATCGGAACATGCAAATGGAAGTTGCGATTGCGATTAATCGCAATCAGAGTAATCGCATCGCATTAGATCGGGGTAATCGCAATCAGAGCAGGAGCGAATCAATCGCAATCAGAAAACTCTGGAGAAGGCTGATCGCAATCGGAGGATAATGCAAGATCAGATGGTGGGACTGAAAAGGGGATTTTATATGTTTAAACAGTTTTTTATTATCATGCCGAGAGTTGATTTAAGTCGTATTAAAAAGGCAGTTTGTATGTTAAACTTATTAAAATCATGTCGAGAGCTGAAGTTGTGTTATAGATAAAAGGCGCTTTGTACAGATACACCATGGCAAAGCACATATTAAAACGCCTTATTCTTACTGTGCCGAGAATTAATTAACATAATATAAAAGGCGCTGTTATGTATACATAAAACGTTGTTGCGATTGTATTGAAATGTGCCACGCGGTCTGTGGACCCACGAGCCTCGGCTTAAGGTGGAGGGCGATTGTTAATGTAAAATGATTGCGATGTGTACAATCGCATCGGGCCATAAAAAAAAAAGCCGGTGTGTATGTATGTTCCGCTTGTGGAACTCACCACGTCAACAAGACACTTGCTGTATGTAAAGGGTTGGAATTTGCCCAGATTTAAAGCCAGCAGTTGCATATATATATATATAAGTCGCTGATATAAAAAACACAGTTACAAATGTATGTCATATGGCCATTACCCTGTGACAGAGAATAAGGAAAAAAACAGAGCTAAAAGGGACAAAGACACAGTCAAAGAAAAGACAAATGCGCAGCTAGCCAAGAGGCTAAATGAGTGAGATGGAGTTCTTATTGTAATTAAATGTAAATAATTTTAATTTATATTATTGTGATGCATTTGCAAGTCTCTGGAAGAGAAAAAATATCCCACTCTAATGTTAAATTGGTACCTACAGTTATATTTTCTGAATGAGCGGATAAAAGAGATGAGAAGCCAGAAGGCAAAGAGACATGGTTGTCCATTTCGAATTCCCAGTAGAATACAAACAGCCATGAAGCTATTTTGTATAAAACAGGGTAATGTCCAAGGGGAGAAGGTTCACAAAAGAAGAGTGAGAGAAGAATAGGGTGTGTAGAAGAATTGAAGAGAGTTGAAGAAATAATAAAGCTGCAAGAGGTTAGAGAGCTAGAGAGTGTAATAAAAGAGAATGGAGAGTACCGAAGATTGAGGGAGAAAATATAAGAAGAAGGAGGAGAAGAATGAGATGCAGTGAAAAGTTAGAGAATGCATAAATGAAGTAGTGAGACAAGAAGAAGGAGGAGCTGAGCAGAGATGATGCAGGGCTGATATGAGGACTGATGGATAGTAGAAGAGATGCTACAGAATAGAGCTGATATCCAAGGTAAATTAGCAAGTGTTTTCTTTTGAAAGAGTAAGGAAGTTGGAGCTTCCCTATCAAGTTGTAGCTTGATATATTTTAGTAGTAGCTGACTGAGGTTGGAGCCTCCTGTAGGTTGGTGCCTGCAGAAAATAAATGGGAGTTGGTGCTTCCACATCAAGTTGTAGCTTCATAGCTGTCAGTTGTAGCTGACTGAGGTTGGAGCCTTCTGTAGGTTGATGCCTGCAGAAAATTAATGGGAGTTGGAGATTCCTTGCAAGTTGTAGCTTGCAGAATTGAGGTAGGAGCCTCCTGTAGGTTAGTGCCTGCAAAAAAATAGTGATCAGAGGGAGTTGGATCTTGCCTTTGCATCACAATAATAATAAGATGTGGTTTTCTCCCTTTATGGGTTTCCACTTATATCTAGTGTCTCTGTGATGATGTTTATGTGTTGATGTGGTTTATCTCATCTGCTTAATACTTGTTGCTCTCATATTAAGTTTATTGTTACATTATACTAATGCTTGCTGCTCACATTCTAATATTACTCACAAGTTAAGCTAAACATGGAATGAAGGTGTAAACAAGTGTTAATGAATTTTTTTTTAAATTCCATGAATGTGTTAAACTGATTCACCCCCCCCTCTCAGTTTAACTAAGGGTCCAACAATTGGTATCAGAGCAGGTTCCTTTGGTGCAAGCCTAATAGCTTGAAGGAGATCTGGTTAAGTCATGGACTATCAAAATGTACCTGTGTTAAGTACGATAAACTTTCCTGAATGGAGAGATAAGGTTAAAACAGGAATATTGGCTTATGAACCTGAAGTATGGAAGCTTGTATGTGATGGTTACTGCACAGACTCCCCCACGGTGAAATAACAACAGAGGAATGCCAAGGCAAAATGTGTGATATATAATAGTCTTCATAACAAGGACCTTGAGTTGATAATGGATTTAACCTCTGCAAAAGAAATCTGGGATAGATTGCACCTCATGCATGGAGTAAACACTAAGGACTGCACTGACAAGAAGGATAAGAGAATTAAGAAGAAGAAAAATTCATGTCAATAGGAAAATATTCAATCAAATGAAGTACCTTCTAGTGTGAATGGAGATAAGAACCATGAAGAAATTACAGCTGAAAAAAAAGCCAAGCTTGACACTGTTTTGACTGAAATAGAAAAATTGAAAAATGAAAACAAAGACCTTAAGACAGTGGTGCAAATATGTGATGAGAGAGAATATGAAGATAGGAAAGAAATTATTGGCCTGAAGACACAGCTTGAAGAGGCAAAGAAAGTAGAAGACACTCTGCTGCAACAAATGAGAGAGAAAAATCTAGAATGTGAAAAATTGGAAGAAGAAGTAGTGAGCCTAAGAAAGAATTTAGAAAAAGCCCAAAGAGAACTATTAATGAATACACCTCTAATGAAAAGCTCTGGACAGTTGGACCAAATTCTCAATGCTCAAATATCTCCTCTCATAAAGGCTGGGATAGGATATGAAGGAGAAACTAGTAAGCCCAAGGTAGAAGATAACAAGAAAATAATCTTTGTAAAAGATGTAAAGGAAAATGTAGCAGCTTAGCAGATTCCTACAAAAATAGAATCTAGCAAGAACATGATTTGTGAAGAAAAAAATAGAATCAAGTAGCAACATGGTAGGAGAGAGAATGAAAGAATGAAACAGTCAGCTGAAAAGGGCCCTCACACTCCTGAATATGAATTGAATAAATTTGGAATATGCCAAAGGAGGTTCGTTCCTCCTATGAAAAATATCACATGTTTCTCTTGCCACAAACCAGGACATGATGCAACACATTGTAAGACAAAGAAAACCTAGTCCAACCAGAAAAAGATGCAGCAAACAAGAGGAACACCTCAAGCAAGCAAAGGGAAAAGACAATATTCCACCAGGTACACAAATCATTTCCATGGCTATTGTTATGCATGCAATAATTTTGGACACAAAATTGTTGATTGTAAAATGTATTCAAGAAGAGGAACAAAGTATTATACATTAGCTCAAATGTGCTTTGATAAAAGAAAATGTTATGTATGCCTCAAGCTTGGCCACAAAGCAAAGGACTATAAACTGGCTTATATATTAAAGAACTCTAGATAGATGATAGAAACAAAGCAAATCAAACAAAACTATGAATCTAAAAGAAGTGTAGACATTATGAAGAACCCCAATAAAGTATGGAAGGAAAAGAGAAAGGGGGAGCCTATCATCTCAATAACATAATGAATCTAGCATAGTCTCAGGGGGAAATTCTCTAGAAAACATAGAAAATATCAAACTAGTGATAAATATGAAGCAACATCCCAGGGGGAGAGCAGTTCATAAATAATCCCCATGAAAGTAGTATAAGAAGAGATCCATGAAATGAGAACAGCTATGAGATCAGGAAGTGAAAGGATTTTCCTCTAAATGAGAACTATAGAGAAAGAAGATCATCTGAAGTATTAAGTAGCTGACAGATTGATGGAAGAAGAGAAGAGAGCAAGAAGTCATGATAATAGAGGAAACCTTAGCAATGAACATGTAAGCTAAGAAGACTTTAGAACATTAAAGTGATAATCACACTATGCCTCATACTGCTAGAATTAACAATGTATCACATTAAGAAGGATCAGAAAGAAAAGTGCCTATCATCAGTTCATTACATCTTTCAAAAGGTCCACTTGGAGAAATGCAGTTAAGTGAGTAATAAATATTTGAGTAATCAGCCCATGAAGATTCATAGAAAATAAATTAAAGATTTCTTCCTAAAGATCATTATGTTAGACAGTTGAATTGTACTTAAAACAGTAATGATTCTGGAGCAGTCCTAGAAGGAAATGCAGTGACATTCTTTTAAATCAGAATGACAGACTAAGAAAAAGGTTAATGATGACAAGATAAGATTCAGTATATTGATGACTGTGGGTGTTTTTATAGAATCATTTTTCACCCTCATGTGATTCATGATTGTCTCTTTGGCCTTGGGCACCCATTCCCACAGACTTGAATAAAAGTTCATAAAAAATAGTGTTTAAAATCCCATACACAGATATGCCCAGACTTTTCCGTGTGTATACGCGAGTCCAAAGATACTTTTCCGTGTATGCCATTAAAATCATTAAAAAATATATAAAATCCCTATTTTCGAGGCTAGGTTGATGGGTATTCCTGTAATTCAACCACCCCAGCCCGTGGCCAACTGTTTCTAACAGATTGAAACTACTTTGAGGGAGTATAAAAGCCCCTCATATGCATGGCCTAAGGGAGAGAGAAAATTATAGACATTATACTCTGTTGGAGCCCAATTGAAGTCTGATTTCCCGTGCCTCTTGCACTTCCTAGATTTTTACAGGAAACCCTTGTTTCCTGGAGATGTTCATTAGCTTATATGTCATCTCGTGTGCACAAGTCTTGAAAGAATCCTAGTGAGGCAAGGGCAGGACGGATCCAGACGACGGTCTGTTTGAATATCGTGGAAGGATTCAGGTGATCTCTCCACCTTTATATTATTGTACATGATGTTCGTAATGAAGAAGAACCATCTTGTTCCCGAATTCACGTGTTAATATCTTCTTTCATATGTGAAAATATTGTTAATTAAGAATTTATTATTGTTTATATGATGTTTCACATGGATGACACTGACATTTACGAAAGATATGTGCATGTCTCTTCTAGATTTCTAGGTTGAAGATGAAGAAGGGTTGCTGGGGGTTTGGACCCTGCGGGATCTACATCAAACGTAGGATCTACGAGTGAGTTCTACAATCTATAATATCTAGTTTTTAGCATACAAGTTTGGTTGTGTGAGTCCTTCTTGAATAGCATGCCTTTATCTGTGGAGGTTTTTGACCCAACGACCTCTAGGGAGTTATTTCCCGAAACAGAACTGGCGACTCCACTAGGGATCGCATTCTTTTGATTCCCCTGTTGGGTGGTTTCAGTTGTTTTAAAGGTTTCCGACAGTTTTAATCATTATTTCCAAACCAGTTAGTTTTTTCTCAGTCAGACTAAAGACCTGGTTCTTTAGCCAGGCTTGATCATTTTTATTTTTCATTATTTACTTTTACATATGCTAGTTTTTCTCTGCACAGATGTGTATACACGCAGGTTTTGCCAAAGGAAGTCACGTATACACATTTTTCCTTTGCCACAGTCGCGTATGCACGCTTGTTTCAAAACTGCTAAGTAGCGTATGCCTGAGAAAATTTTGAAATTTTTGATTTTTTGACTTTTTGGTCTTGTCTGCCTGTGGATACCTATTCCTGCAGTGTCCTTTTAGTCTCTGGATTGTGTTGAAAGTGGTTATTGGTATTTTTATCTCTTGTTCAGTTGAAGACTAGCTCATTTGGAAAATCTTGTTTTCTTAGTGCTTGCATTTCTGGTCCGAGTACCAAGATCTCTTTCTGGGGATTCTTGGTTGTTCTGCTTAATCAGGACAGAGAGCTTCTACTCATATGCTCTTTCTTAACTTTATGTCTTGCTTTGCACTTTAATTTTTTCCTGTTTTTCAGTTGGTTTTCTTGATTTCATTTGACTAGGTCTTGTTGCAATTTTTGAAGAGTCATTTTTAGGTCTTTGAAGTTTTGTTTGCTGCAAGATTGTGCTATTCTTCTGGGCTGAGTTACTGAGTTTCTTGTCTTCCTTTTTCTCGTATAAATCTTTCTACTAAGTGGAACTATAAGATTTAGAGCTTTTTTGTTGAATTTTTTCTTGAAATTCAGAGATTGTTTGGCTTGGGAATTGGATAGTTCTTCTTGGTCTCTTTAAAATCTTATTTTTATAAAATTCAAAAGCTCAAAAACATTTTGTTTTTCCATTGCCTTTGTTTTGCATTTTTGTTTGGTTTCTTTCCATCTTCTGAAGCCTTGTTGAGATTTCTTACCTTCAGTTTCTGACATGATTTGGGAAGGGAATTTTCATTGGTTTCTTTCTCTTATTTCGAGCATATTTTGGTGTCTTTATACTGAGAGTTTCTGATTTGAGAACTAGCTTTGTGGACAACTGGAAAAGTGATAAAACTGGGGGATTCATGGAAATTTCTCTTTTCTTTGTTAGATTTTTCATCTTAGAATTGGCATGCTGTTAGTAATTTGCATTAGGTGCACTTGAACATTTGTAGTCTTTTTCATAAATTTTGCGAGTGTGAGGTTTGATATCTGAAAAGAAAAAATAGCCTCGTAGAACCCGTGTAGAAATTTCTTTTCATTGAAAGGCAATCATTGCATCTGCATGTAGTTTGGTTTTCATTAATTTCTTTTCTGTGTCATAAAACATCACGAGTTTCATTTCCATATTCCCTTGACTTAATATAACAGCCAACTAAAATAAGCACAATAATTTAAAAACAACTAGCAAGTTTTTTATTAAGTGTCATACATCAACTAGCTAGGTTGTAGGGCCTTGGATTAGGTGAGTGGAGAGTTAACTCTCCAAGGCCACTCAAACTAAAACATATAAGTTTATTAAATGACCGAAATCCAACACCGTTAGGTGGACTGGGAAAGCTCTCCTCCAGAGAGTCAAGCACGAGGTGAAGTGAAGGTTGCGAAGAGAGATACCCCCTCTCTGATTTACTGGATCTTGGCTTAAGACCATTCTGCCCAACTGCTGACACGGATTGGTGCCCTTAGTTGCCATTCCTAGGTACCACACAGGTGACTGCGGGGGGGAATACCCGTGGTACCTGAGGCAGACGTCATATCACTTCCAACAGTACTTCTGGAGGGTGCCCCGGTGAAGCTTGGGTACTTGCACTAGCAAAGGCTGTTGTTAGGATGTCGGCGTAACTGTTTCTGTTACCTTCGCTAGTAGGAATGGGCGGTAATTATCCCAGAATACTTTTGGGAGGTCCTATTTTTTGCTTTCTCGTATTTTTATGTCCGGTCCTAATCACCCGAAGCAGAAATACATGAAGGCTGCTTGCTTGGTTGCATCTTAGGGATTTTTTGAGTGAGTACTCTTTGCTCCTAGCTTGCTTATCTTTATACTTTTTTGAGTCTAATTAATCTGTTAAAGTGGCTGATCAAGCGCCTCATCGATCGAGGAGAGTTTGAGGGTTATCTCCCGAAAGTGTTGAGCCTTCTTCAAGAAGGCGTAGGAGTAATATAGTAGGTGAATATCACCCAATGGTATTTGACGCAGCGGAGAGAGATCCTCCGCTAGGGCTTGAAGGTGTTGTAGTTGGTTCTGGTGTTGGTTCCGAGAGGAGCACTCCGCTCACCTCGAGAGTCTTATTTCCAAGAGAAGCAGAAGAAGAAGTAGAAGTAGAGGAAGTACCTCAGTCTCCTGAGTCACTTCTATTTCCTCTTCCTTCTGATTCTCCGTTTGTTGTTGAGTACATCGAACCTAAGTCAGAAAGACCAGAAAGTCCTTATCCATCTCATTCATACCTTCGATGGCCACGACTGGGAACACAGCTGCGGTTGTGAGTGATGCAAGCATTCAGACTCCTACTTCAGTAGAAGGAGGAGGCACAATTACTATATCTTCGATTGCTTCTAGTACTGCTGTGTTTGGCTCTGGTTTCACCCAAGCACAAGCTTCTCAATTTGGTCCCTTTTGTTTTGGAATACCAAGTATTGGGATTCCTTCGTTTTCCTTTTCCGCTGCTGCAACTGCGTCTGCACCCATGTCTTCCATGGTTAGTGGGTCAACTTATTTTCAAGGGTTCCCCATCGAAAGTGGGCATATTCCTAGTTTTAATCCTTCCTTAGGGTCTTTTCCTTTTACTTCTCAGACTCATAGTTTTAACCCTTGGTCTGGAGGTCAAAGTTAGACTACCTTTACAGGTTGGAACCCTATATTTACAGCAGTGGGGGCAGGGAATCATTTTTTCGATGGTCAACAAGGGAATACTTTTTTCCCTTCATCGAGTGCTTATCAGGCTTTTTCCCCTCTTTCTAATGCTTGGAACCCCTATCAGGGGGTTTCCTCTTTATTCACTACTTCGGGGGGGGAACTGGTCCAGTCTATGGTAACTCTACGTTGGGAGGGGGTCCTTCTCCAAATGCTGGGTCCTATGGCCCAACATTTTCTATGAGTTCTTCCTGGCAACCTGGTGCCTCATCAAATCTAGGTTATTCTTTTTAGAATGTTGGGAATTCATCCCACCAAGGATGGAATCCTCAGGCTCCTCCTCGTTTACCTTTTATGGCAATGTTGAACTTGCCAGATTTGTCGAAATTGACGAATGATCCGATCCGATATAGTCAGGGGTGGCCTCTGGTTCCTACCAAACTACCTTCAGACATTCCAAAGTTTGAAGGCAAGAATGGAGAGGACCCGGCTGATCATATCACCACTTTCCATTTATGGTGTTCATCTAACTCCCTGATCGAGGATTCAATTAGGTTGAGGTTGTTTCAACGCACCTTGAATGGAAACGCTGCCAAGTGGTATATTGAGTTAACTGGGGGCAGTTTTGATACTTTTGGAGATCTGGCTACTATATTTCTAAATAATTTCCAGTTTCATGTTTGTTATGATGCCGAGACTGAAATCCTAGCTAATTTTAAGCAGGACGACGCAACCCACATTTTTGATCATATTCAGGAATGGCAGAGAAGGAAGAGGCTCATTAAAGCTTATATTCCAGGAGAATTTCTTTTGGAATGGTTTTTGAAATCTCTGCAGGCAGATATTTCTAAGGATGTATCCCTCTCAGGGGTATTTTCTGAGGAGCAGGCTATTTTTATGGCCCAACATCTTGAATTGATATATTCTCAGTCTAGTGTCCTTCATAAATATTTGCCTAATGCTCCTCACTCCAAATTAGACATATCCAAGACTAAACCTGGTCCTCATGGTGACGGACTTATTGGGTAGATCAATAGTGGTGCAGCTAACTTGCTTAGTCAATTGCAGCAGTTGTCTATACAATCTTCTTCTCCTGGTCAGGCTGTGCCTGCTGAGTCATCGCCTTCTCAATATTTTTTGATAAATGCCGTTCAGACTTCCAACCCTAAAGAAAATAAATAATCCGAAGGGAAGAAGAAGGGACGAAATAATAATAAGAAAAAGGGCAAGAATGGGAAGGCTAATGCAAATAAATCCAACGATCATGTTGGTGAGGGTCCAAAGGATAAAAATAAAGTGAAGTTTCCATGCAAGTTATGTGCTGGAGACCATCTTACTCACCTTTTCCCTAAAATTCAGGATGCTCAGCGCTTGCTAGCTCAGAAGGCTTCTTCTAGTTCCCAGGCTGTGTTGACAAACCCTTTTCCCCAAGGGCAACAACTAGTTGTTGGCGCGAATCAAAATAATGGGGCTTCCTCTGGGGGCACCCAGGAAGGGGAAAATCCATCAAACATATACATGATGAGTTCTCATGCGGATATCGCCACGAGATCCCGTGATTATGGCAAAGATGAGTCTTCGAAAGCCAAGGGTGCTCCCGATGGTATTGAGCCACTTCATATTACGAGGCCTACTATTAAGCCTATACCTCGGATGCCAAAAGCATCTACCAAGCATACGACGATTAATCCAAATGCTAGGGCTTCCCAGAACTACTCTATTGTGGAAGATCTGGCGCAGAGTCCTTGTGCCATGTCGGCTCTTGAGGTGCTCCAGTCTTGTCCAGCTTAGCGTAGTGCTCTGCTCACTGCTATTGGGGTTGTCGATCCAAAGAACTCTCTTGTGATTACATTCGATATGTCTAATTTTAAAAAGAGACTCCCCCATCATATGGATTTTCATATCAAATCGTCGTTTCGGAAAGCCAATATCTTTCGAACAGTCGTTGATGAGGGCGCTTCCACATGTGTGATGTCTCTCGCATGCTGGAAGGGAATTGGATCTTCTGCATCTGTTCCATATGATACTCTTCTGACTGCGTTTGATGGTCATTCTCACAAAATGCATGGTATTGTCCTAGCTTTGCCCATCTGTGTTGGGGGAAAAACTGTAAATATAGAGGTTGAGATAGTTGATGCAAGCTTGGAATACAACCTTCTGTTGGGGTGAAACTGGATTTATGAGATGGATTCCATTGCATCCTTATTATTTTGGGTTATTTGTTTCCCTCATGAAGGGAGGATTGTTACAGTGGATCAACTGGACTGTTCTCCTGTAGACCCGAATGCACCTACTGACTCAACTATTCCAAAGGTGGATAATGCCAAGCCGCCTGTTGAGAATTTAGGGGTTGGAATGTATTCTTCTTTGATGGGCAATTTTGATATTCCACCTCCCACTGTTCATATAAATGAAATTTCATCCTCCAAGGCTGCTATTCGAAGAGAGTTCTTCAAAACTCATTATTTTTTGGATCCTTGGACCTTGCCTTCCCCTACCTCCACATTAGCGGAAGGTCAAGTGGGTGGAATGGAATTTCCGATGTATGCAGCTGAGATTTCTTATCAATCTATTGTTGACTCTGCAGAGTCCATTCCAGCTCCTCTTTCTCCAGAGAAGTTGGATGGCGATGTGGCTCCGGCTTGGACACTTAGTTCTTCTTCCGCCCAGGATTGCCTTGATACCACTCTTCCATCTCAAGAGGCCATCCTGGAAGCTATGACTGGTATAGATATACCGTGGGAAGATTTGCATCATCGATCTTAATTTTTACTTGATTTGAGTGAATTTGAATCAATTTTTCCAAGTCCTTTGCCTCCTGGTCCTGTTCACCTAGTCCTGAACCCTTTAGCACCAACATAGGTATATGCTGAAGGGAACATGGTTGTGATTTCTCCAACTATTACAGTGAACATTTCCAGGGGTCCCAATGTTATAGAGAATGTTTTCATCGGAGCTGAATGTTCCCCTGAAGAGATTCAGATTTACACCGATCTCTTTAAAGAGTTTAGGGATGTGTTCGCTTGGTATTATGAGGAAATTTTTGGTATAGATCCATCTATTTTCCAGCATGAGATCAATACTTACGAAAATGCTAAGCCTGTGAGGCAAAAAATTCGTCTGGTCAATCCTAGGAAGGCTGCAGCTATCAAAGCTGAGGTGGAGAAGCTGCTCAAGGTGGGATTTATTTTCCCTGTTCCTTTGACAGAGTGGGTTTCGAATCCTGTTCCCGTGGATAAAAAACAAGGAACAATTCGAGTTTCCATTGATTTCAAAGACCTTAATAAAGCATGTCCAAAAGATAATTACCCCACACCATTTATAGATCAGATTATCGATGAGTGTGCCGGTAATGATATTTTCTCCTTTATGGACGATTTCTCCGGATAGAATCAGATTACTATCCGTCCTGAAGATCAGCATAAGACTGCCTTTATTTGTCCCTAGGGTACTTTTGCTTACAAGAAGATGCCTTTTGGCCTTAAAAATGCTGGGGCTATTTTTCAGCGGGCCATGTCATATGCCTTCCACGATATCAAACATATTATCAAGGCATATTTGGATGATTTAGCTGCTCGTTCTCGAAAGAGAATTGATCATCCTGCTCACTTCCGTCAAGTATTTGAACAATATCGTTTCTACAAGATTAGGTTGAATCCGAACAAGTGTGTTTTCACGGTTACATCTGGTCGGTTATTGGGATTCATTGTGTCTTCGGAAGGGATTAGGGTAGATCCCTTCGAGGTTGAGGCAATACTTCGGTTGCCTCCCCCATCGTCTATTCGTCAACTTCAAAGTATACAAGGAAAAACTAATTTTCTTTGGAGACTTATCGTAAATTATGTTGAAGTTACCAAAGGATTTATGAGATTGTTGAAGAAGGGAGTTCCATTTTTTTGGGATGACTTCGCTCAGCGCTTATTCGATGCTTTGAAAAAAGCATTGACCTCTGCTCCTATATTGAATCCACCTGATTATAGCAGGGATTTCCTTTTGTATCTTGCAGCAGCAGAATCTACCATTGGTATGGTTCTGGTTCAAGAGGACGATGCTCTGGCAGAGCATGTTATATACTATCTTAGTCAAGGCTTGGTAGGACCTGAACTCCGATATACTCCGATAGAGAAGCTAGATTTGGCAGCTGTTCATGCTGTACAATGACTTAGACATTACATTCTTCTATGAAAAGCTTATGTTTTGGAAGTAGCCAAACCATTTCAGTTTGTTCTCAGTAGGCGAGTGATTGGGGGAAAATACAATAGATGGATTGTGATTTTGCAGGAATTTGATCTTGAGTTTATGTCTGCCAAGTCCAAGAAATCTTTAGTTTTCGCGGAATTAATCTTTGAGTTGCCTTGTGGAGAAGAGATAGTCTATGATGAATCCTTCCTGGATGAACATTTGTTTCTCATCTCTCCACAGGATCCTTGGTATGGAGATATCATTGTGTATCTTTAGACTGCGAAGTTTCCCTCTACTTTTTCGAAATATGAGCGTCGTAATTTGCGTCACTTGGCTAAAAATTACTTGATTATTGGTGATGATTTATACCATCGAGGGGTTGATTCAATCCTGAGACATTTCTTAACTCTCGAAGAAGCTGAGGCTGTGCAGAATGATTGCCACAGTGGAGCTTGTGGTGGTCATTTATCTGGGCTTGCGACAGCCCAAAATATCTTGCATGTTGGATACTTTTGGCCTTCAATTTTCAAATATTGTATGTAGGCGGTGAAAAAGTGTCATCCGTGTCAAGTCTATACTCGAAAAATGTGCACTCATCCAGCTCCGCTTTTTCCGGTCATTACTGTCGGCCCCTTTACAAAGTGGGGTATTGATTATACTACTTGTAACCCGCCCTCGGCTAAAGGTCACAAGTATATTATTGTAGAAGTAGACTACTTTACGAAGTGGGTCGAGGCTATGCCTACTTTTGGGAATGATGGTGAGATAGCAGCTCTTTTTCTTTTCAACTAGGTTATTGCTCATTTTGGTATTCCTAGAGAGATTGCAACTGATCATGGCAGTAATTTTCAGAATAGCATGATGGTTGAGTTGGCTTTAAAATTAGGTTTCCGGCAGGAGCATTCATCTCCGTATTATCCTCACGCTAATGGGCAAGTGGAAGCTGTGAACAAATCCTTGAATACCATTCTGCAAAGGACAATTAATAAAACTCGATCCAACTAGCATATCATGTTGTATCCTGCATTTTGGGCATACAGGACGTCAATGAAAACTGCAACTGGCTTTACTCCGTTTCAACTAGTTTATGGGCTGGAATCCATATTTCCCATTGAATGTGAGATTCCTTCTCTTAAGTTAGCTGTTGAGCTTCTTCCTGACACTTTTAGTCTTGAAAAACATCTCCTTCATTTGGAACATCTTGAGGAGCAGCGTCGCGATGCCACCACGATGAATGAGGCGCATAAGAAATGAGTCAAAGTTCAGTACGATAAGGCGGTAAAACCTAGGGTTTTCTCGGAAGGCGACCTCATTTTGGTCTATGCCCAAGAGAAGGATGCCCTGGGCGCAGGAAAGTTAAAGTCTATGTGGTATGGCCCCTTCATCGTTAAAAAAGTAATTAAAAGAGGAGCATATGCCTTGGTTGATTTTGAAGGAAATGAGTTGGCGGAGCCCAGAAATGGGCTCTATTTGAAAAGGTATTATGCCTAGGCTTCAGCCTGGCATTTTTCTTTTGTATATAGTAGTTTTTATTTTGTACATGTCTGGTTTTTAGGTCTTTGATGTGATGGTGATGTTTTTGATCTTCTTTGGCAGGTTGTGTCGAATGTCATGAGTCATTATGGTTTCGCCGATGGTGCTAGTGGACACACCCATAACTTGGCTTCCGCGGCTTGGGTGCTTCATCATCCATCCGGTCATCTGTTAGTATCAAGAGGATTCTGCATTGGTCCTGCTTCCAATAATATAGCAGAATACACTGCAGTTATTTATCTACTCTCGGAGGCAATATCTTTGGGTGTTGATTCGTTGGTAGTTTTCTTGGACTCCCAGCTGGTGGTGTCGCAGTTGAACAATAATTATCGGGTTCAAGATCCATTTTTACTCTGGTTTTTTTTTAGGGTACGTTTGTTACAAAGATCATTTCAATTTTTAACATTCATTCATATTCCTCGAGTAGACAATTGGATGGAAGACTCATTAGCTAATCAAGCAATTGATTGGCATATTAATCATTCCATACAGTAAAATTTAATCATCAAAAACATCATGCATTTTTATACATTTGTCACATCACATCATAAATCGTTGTATATATATTATCAGAGTGTTCAAAAAACTATACAAAATTTGGATCCATAAGTCATACAAAATTAGGGCTTATGCCCGATCATGTTCAAATATCAAAAATATACAGTCATCCGGTAATCATATCTATCTACTCCTGTGGTCCCTGCCCAAAATTCGTGTTCCTATAGAACACGATCACAGTGGTGACACGGAAGAATAATCATACCCAGTCACGTGGTACTCCCACTACCCATCTCTGGATGGCCTTAGGTAGATCTTCCACTGCAACCATAGGCACTTGGCGAGTTAAACCCTCCAAGTTCCTCTGTACAGCATGGAGGGTCATGCCTGGGTCTTCAGTATCTGCCTCGCCCATGCAACGCTTATGCCGTGGGTAGCCCTCAGGACGGAATGGTCCAATATCTGTATCATGGTCATCATAATATTGTAATTCATTTTGAATCCAATCAAAAACATGTTTTGTTTTCACATTCTTTCATATATATTGAAAAAATAATTAAAATCATATAATTTAAAAATCACAATCTTATTGATTGCATCCCATGCCACGCCATGTGGAAGGATGAGGTCTGGATCACCACGGAGATCCATCCCGGCATAGGGGTAGTTGTCCACGGTGATGACTTGTTCTCCCCACCATTGGAAGAAATCGTCTTCCCAGGTGGTTCGGGGAACTTCACTTCCCCCCAGTCTCTTCATCAAATCTGCCCATCGGGTAATTCTTGGGTCTCTTGGGTTGTTGATGGAAAAGATCACTTTGGGTCGAAGCCCAGGAATCTTCTCAAAGAAGAATGTCATCAAAATGGTTCCATACCTGAAATTTTTTGTTTTTTCTTTCCGGATGGAGGTCAGTTGTTGCTTCATATTCATTAATAGAGCTATACACCAATCATATAGGTGAGCTAGGCATTCCACAGCTATGCTCATCTCGGTCCTGGATGCCTAATGCAAGGAAGCAGATCCTGCTACCCTGCCAATGGTAAACAGGAGAATCTTCATGTGTAGATCTCTCAAATATTTTATAGCAATCTGAGTCCCTAATTTGTTGGACCCTTCTACACAGTAGACGTGGACATAGTCATCCATAGTAAGCCCTCCCAAAGGCTTGTTGTGCAAATCTACTAGATCTCCCCTCCGTGAGAGTCCAGTAATGAAGTAGATGTTTTCTACCTCTATGTGTATGGGAATTTGATCTATCACGAATAAATATTCCTCTGGTTCCCAATAATTTACCATCATTTCAAGAAACCGGACATTACTCTTCATATTTGGCATTTTGAAAAAATTGAGCAATCCGCAATTTCGTAGGATATTGAGAGATTGTTGATCTTGCATTACTTCATTATCAATTGCACTATGCTCACATTCCCTCCAAGTGATGGTCATCCTGAAAAAATTCATTTATTTGTTCATTAGATGCTCTTTTTTACATCGCAGGTTGCGCATACGCGACTTACCCTATAGACAGTCGCGTATCATACGTGGCTTGGTCCATACGAACCCGCGTATGCGCAGAGCCCTAAATTAAAACAAATCTTTTCAACGGTAAAATTTCCAAATTTTAACTCTATTAATGGACAAAATTGATAATAATGATGGATTAAGAGCTTACCTGACTGATTCGGCGAAGTTTGACCACTGATTCCTCATGTTTTGACGAAAGAAGGTTTTTTCTCCAGAGGTCTTTTTCCCAAATCAGCAAGTAACAATGAACCAAATATGAGGTAACATGTGTTTTTATGCCCATAAATTGAATTTTTTTGCAAAAATTTGTTATGCTTATTTTTTTCAATCCATCTTAAGCTGCATAACCCAGATGCTTGTAAGTGTCTAGATTGGTATATTTTCAGGTAAATTTTGATGAACTTCATATTTTTTCGATTTTTGATCCATGAATGCTGACCTTTCATGGCAGGTATATGATATTCACTGGCATATAGGTTAGGAAATCCACTTTACATTGCATTTTGCATACTAGCCTCCATTCTGATCACTTTCCATAGGGTCGATCCCATCAGGTCATGAGTATTTCACCCATTTCACTCGCCAATTATTTAATCATGACTTGGTGGTGGAGCCTTCCTTTACATGGGCTTCCTAGTTAATTCCTCACTAGCACTTGCTGCCCATGCTGCATTTTATGTAGGCTCGGGAGTCCTCTTTAGTCCCGCCATGACTTATGTGTTGAAGCTTAATTCTTCTTCTTCTTCACTATCATTTTTCTGGCTATTACCCTAGAGGCTCCCTGGTGTCATTGAGTTGTATTACCGCATTGCATATTGGCTACTTTTTTTATCCTGGCCTTTAGCTGGCTTCTTTTGGAGTCGATGTTTAAGTCATCTTTTGACCTTGACTGTCTGTACAAGTTAACCATTGCATGCACTTAGCTATCACGACTTGACACCCTTTTTTCCCATGGATGGAACATTCCTTTGAGTATCGCTTACCAGTTTCCGCCACCTTGCATTGAGCATAGGATCGTTCCTATCCTAGGAACTAGTGCATCTGTTTCTTGATACTCGTTCTATCCATTGTACCATAGCATTCTTTTATTCCTTTTCAGGCTTATTATATGAAAAAGACAAAAAAATAAAATATAACAAAAAGAGCGGGAACGGGATGTTACTTCATAATTTGATGGCAGTACAGTATCAGTTTGTCGCCCTTGAACAAAGCACATACAGTTATATATTTCCTTCATTTTGGATGGTTTTAGTTTTGACCTAGGTTCAACTTTTTCCTTGTTTCACTGGTCAGTCCTCCCCCGGTTGGTTATCTCTTCCAATCATATGGAGAGTTTGTTTTTTCCTCCTACATAACAAACTTATACAGTGTCATTTTTTTACTGCCGTGGTCATCACGAGTCGTGCTTTTGTTCAAGGGAAGTTTAACGAGATTCAACCATTCTGCGGTGTCTCTTGACTCATTATTCAGTCAGCCTTCCCAGTCTTGTCAGTATCTTTTTCTATCACATCAGATGTTTTGGTCTTCTTCTCGTGCTGGTTTGAGAAGGTATCCATTGACTTCTTGTTGGCAGATTTGTCTCTCATCGACTAAGACATATTGCTCTGAGAGTAAACCTCGAGCCACACCCTAGCCCTATTTTCATCATTGATAGGTGACCTTGTGCTCAACATTTGATCATCATTATGGGTCTTTGACTGAGTCATTTTTCTTGTGTTCGACGTCAACATACATTATCACACTTGGGATTTATGCAGTACCTTGATTTCCATTTGACCCTATCGGTGGATATCTCGCCTCTATATCAACTTTCATTATTGGTTGGTTCAGAGGGTTTCTTTCGTGCACTAGCTTCATCTTGTGCATGTTGGAAACGTACTTCGGTTTGGTTCCGTCACTCTGCTTCGTCCGATTCCTTCCAAATCTTGGCCTGCGGGTTACACTCGTGCTGGACTGATGTGGGATGCATTAATTCCTTCCTTCCAGCAGATCTTTTCCCATCGACTCCGACTCATTGCTTTGGGATAAAGGTCTAGAGTCTTTTTTCAGTTCCTTAGGGTTTGTAGTCATCAGTGGCAGACTCTTCACTATCGACAGTGGGGATTCATCATTGCCTCCTGATTAGTAGATTCTTCCAAGTGTTCGCCTTTAACTCATTCATTCTCACTTTTTAGATTGTACTGGGGCACCTTGACACTCATTTTCATTATCGGTGGGTTATCTCACGTTTGTTAACGGTATACATTATTGATCAGTAATCAAACGATTTCTCACATGGTCGACTTCAACTCATTTATTCCCATTGTGTATAATTGTTCCATCGATATTGGTGAAGACCTCGGGTTGCATCAACATTTTGCAGCTCACTTTTGACAGTCCATTCCGTTTCTGCCAGTGATGTCGTCCACCTTTAAATGTTGCAGTGTCAGTACAACAGCATCCTATATGTTGGCTCCTGAGTTGCGTGATTGTACCATGTGTTCCACCCCTTATGATTTGGTACCTGGAGATTCAGTTACTTTGGTGATCAGACATCCATTTTCAGTATTATTGATCAGTTTGATATATGTGATACTTGGACATTGATTCCGACTTGTACTTTCGGGCCGTGCTCGGATGATTCATTGTGTAATTTCAATTCAGCTATACTTGTATACATTCTAGATCTATTCTATACTTTTTATATGGATATATTTTTTGACTGAGCATGCGTATTGCTGCCTCAGACAGGAGCTGACTCTCTGTTTTCTTTCATTGTTTTTTGGCAGGCTGAAATCTGGTGAAGTCCTCCCTTGTCCTCACGAAGTTCTTTCTATGCACATAATACATTTCGGCCATCATGTACCCCTTCTGACCTCATATATGAGGGGACATCTGTTATAGCATCATTTTTCACCCTCATGTGATTCATTATTGTCTCTTTGGCCTTGGGCACCCATTCCCACAAACTTGAATAAAAGTTCATAAAAAACAGTGTTTAAAATCCCATACGCGGATATGCCCAGACTTTTTTGCGTGTATACACGAGTCCAGAGATACTTTTCCGCGTACGCCATTAAAATCATTAAAAAATATATATATATCCCTATTTTCGAGGCTAAGTTGATGGTTATTCCTATAATTCAACCACCCCATCTCGTGGCCAACTGTTTCTAACAGATTGAAACTACTTTGAGGGAGTATAAAAGCCCCTCATATGCATGGCCTAAGGGAGAGATAAAATTATAGACATTATACTCTGTTGGAGCCCAATTGAAGTCTGATTTTCCGTACCTCTTGCACTTCCCAGATTTTTACAGGAAACCCTTATTTCTTGGAGATGTTCATTAGCTTAAATGTCATCTCGTGTGCACAAGTCTTGAAAGAATCCTAGGGAGGCAAGGGTGGGACGGATCCAGACGACAGTCTGTTCGAAGATCGTGGAAGGATTAAGGTGATCTCTCCACATTTCTATTATTGTACATGTTGTTCGTAATGAAGAAGAACCATCTTGTTCCCGAATTCACGTGTTAATATCTACTTGCATATGTGAAAATATTGTTAATTGAGAATTTATTATTGTTTATATGATGTTTCACCATGATTACAATCGGCTATTTAAGATATATGATAACTAGATTTTCGTGTATGTCCTTCTTGATTCGCGCCGAAGATGCAGCCAATGGCCGTTAGTCAACCCCATGATCACATCAAACGTATATTCACGTGAGTTTCTGCTGCAATCTTATATTATCTAGTTTTGCTACGTATGTTGATGCGAAATCTTGGTAGGCGCCTTTATCATGATGTTTTGGACCCAACCACCCCAGCAGATTTACTCTAAACGGCGTGTAACAGCAGAAAACTCAACAACATAATCATAAATATGTTCAATCATGGTAATGCGGTAAGTTATGAAACTCATATGCTCTTTTCTCGTACAATATCAATCGTAGCCAGAACAAGGATGTTTATCAACAAGATTGCGCCATTTCATCATATGCCGTTGATATGTGTCCATTGCAGATCAAGAACTATGAAAATAATTGGTAGTATCTCAGTATTATCGCATCTGAAGATGAAAGAAAGCTTTTCAATTAAACATCTGAATATGTTGTGGAAGTGACATTTATAGAATATCAAAGTGTTTCAATAAATAAAGACTATGTATTAATATCTTGCTCAATTTTTTTCTTAAATCATCTAATCCATTTAAGACAAAGATTTAATGTACTCCACCTTTAAAGAGAGATTGACACATATGGATAAATTCATTGTTTCATAAATAAATACCAAGTTGATGTTTTAAATCACCAATACATTGGAAGGTATGAGTTTGAACACATTGTACAAGAAGGCAAGTCATGGGCCTCTAATATTAAGATGTTTTACTTTGCCAAATGTTATCAAGATCATTTGATTCATTGTTTACAACAACAATTAAATTTTCGCTTTTAAGTGTATTATCCTATTAGCAATTTAGCACATTATTAAATAATGTGAAGTATAACTATACATAAAGATAATCGTCATCAACTAATAATTGTATCGCGTGATGAGTAGTACTAGAAGAAATATATTTCGACTAATATATTCTCATCAGAATGTATTAGCATTATCACATCTTAAAGAGATTCATGATGTTGATCTAGTTCAATTGAGTCTCTAAAATGTTCTTCATCAAGTCTACATCATCAGATAAAACAGGTACAAATTAATAGAAGGCCTCAACATCATCGTAGAGAGGAAATGCAAAGAAAAATCTACACTCGAGAAATTTCAACCCTTTTCCCATCGATGTCATGTGTGATAAAATCGTAATAGAATAAAGCAGTTTCAAAAATAGAATCCAGCAGAAGACTTTGGAGGAAGACTGGATTATTGTAGATGGTACGCTATCAATGCAGTGGTAGAGACCTGTTTCAAAATTTAATTGATGTAGCAAGGAGATGACAAATGATACACCACAACATCACTAAGAGCAGAAAGCAAAAGATATAAGACATTAAAAAGATAATTATATAAATATCACTAAAGAAGTAGTGTAGGCGTGAGATACAAGACGCAGTATGTAGTTAAAGATATATATAGATAAGAAGATGCTACACGCACAAACAGATGAAGAAAAGAGACATTATTGAAATGGCTTCAGCAGCAGAGGTGATATAAAAGACTATTGAAGATATTGAAGCAAGCAATGAAATATTAAATGTAATTAGCCAAATAGGGTAAATCCAGCGAGAAAAAGATAGAGAAAGAGGATAACGCAATATAAAATAGTACAGCAGATGAGCTATTATCAAAGGTAGAGGTAGAGTTTATTTAATTTAGAACTACTACCTGCACCGCAGATACAATTGGAACAGAATTGTAGAATCAATCAAAGTAGACATTACAAACTATTCTTGAATTGATAACCAGTTTAAAAGAAGATATAAATAGTATATGAACTTTATTCAGAACTATTATCAACAAGTATGATGAGAATATAAACAAATTCCGAATCGATAACCCAAGCAAGAAAATATATATATAACCTCGTCTGAATCGTTACCTGCATCAGAGTATAAATGATTTGTATATTTGACTATAACAGTTCTGCAGAATATATATACAACTATATGTGAGCGCTTTCTTGCTGATTTAAAAGAACTAAAAACAACACTATAAGGTGGGACCCTTTCCCAATCGGCATCAGAGAAAAACAAGGCAGCGGAACGCATAAACCAAAGAATTGTGATTGCGATTGAGAGCCTGGACCCGATGGACTTATAAACCATGGGTAACAAATATTTGAAGTCTGGCATGATCACCTCGGAACAATCTAATCGCATCGAAGAATATAAAGGGAGCGGAACATCCATACAGGAGCTTGCGATTGCGATTAAGTTCCGGACCCGATGGGTTTATAAAACATAATGAAGAGACCGGAACCCTGCGTAGAAGAGCGAAACCCTGACCAGATGAACAGTGATGACAGTTTATGGTTTTCATCGCACCACCTTTAAATGGTGGGCGGTATTTGAGGATTTGGGAGCGATTCCATAGATCATTCGACACGTGGCGAGGTGGACCCACGGAAAACCATCTCCCACTGCGTGCCATCGCGCGTTAACCATTGACCAAAGACGTGGTGCGATATTGATACATACCGTTGATATAGGAAGATGCCATCGGACGGTGGCTGTGTTCGGAAGGTGCGCGAAGGATAACCCAAGTATGGTGCGCCATCGTGCGTTATTGCTCATGCAAGTTGCCTGAGTGATATCCGTCGGATTGGATGTTGCGGCGTGATGGAACGTGAGCCCTCCGATCGGGTCGACTGTTAGCGTTGGGCCCCAGTTTAATTTATATTGCTCGTTGTTAAGGTCTGTGGGTTTAACAAAGGTATGACATTTATAAGTGGCAGCCAATATTTTATGGATGTCGGGTTGTTTTTATTAGCGAATGTGCATATATATATATATGTATCGAGATATTACAGTGCGCATGTAAAGAGATGGTATTATTGTGATTGTGAACATAAAAGAATTGTGGTGTATGTATGTTCTGCTTGCGGAACATTCCACATCAACAAGACACTTGCTAAGTACAAAAGTGTTAGAAAATGCCCGATTTACAGTCAGCTGGTATAAAAATCTCAGTTACATGTATGCAGCAGTTACACCACAACAGAGGACAGAAAAGCAAACAGAGCTGAAAAGAGATAAAGCACAGTCATAGAAAATACAAATGCGCAACGAGCCAAAAGACTAAATGAGTTGAGCTTGAATTCTCATTGTAATTTGAATGTAAATGTTTTTAATTGATTTTTTATTGTTTGTGATGCATTGGCAAGTCTCCTAAGGAAAAAAAAGCTCCCACTGTAATATTGAAATTAATGCATGTTGGTATATTTTCTAAATGAGCGAGTGAAAGAAATGAGAAGGTAGAAAGAAAAGAGACATGGTTGTCCATTCCAAATTCATTGAGGAATGCTAACAGTCACAAGAAAATCCTTATAAATAATATCATCTTGATATGCAAAATGAAGTGAGAGAGAGTGAGTAAACAGAATGCAGAAATGAAGTAGTGAAGCAGAGAAGAAGGAGGAGCTGAGTAGAGAAGAAGGAGAAGCTGATAGAGAATCTGAAAAGATGCAGAGATGATACAGGGCAGATATGAGAATAGATGAATAGTAGAGCAGATGGAACAAAATAGAGCTGATATCCAAGGTAAATAAGCAAGTGTTTCTCTTTTGAAAGAGTAAGGAAGTTGAAGCTTCCCTATCAAGTTGTAGCTTGATAGATGTCAGTTGTAGCTGACTGAGCTAGGAGCCTCCTGTAGGTTGGTGCCTGCAAAAAATTGATGGGAGTTGGAGCTTCCTTGCAAGTTGTAGCTTGTAGAATTGAAGTAGGAGCCTCCTGTAGGTTGGTACCTATAGAAAATCAGTGGTGAGAGGGAGTTGGAGCTTGCCTTTGCATCACAACAATAATAAGATGTGGTTTTATCCCTTTATGGGTTTCCACTTATATCTGGTGTCTCTGTGCATGATGTTTATGTGTTTATCTCATCTACTTAACACTTGCTACACTCATATTAAATCTATTGTTACATTATATTAATACTTGCTACTCACATTCTAAGACTACTCACATATTAAGTTGAACATGAAATGAAGGTGTAAATAAGTAAAAATGAATTTTTTTTAAAATTCCATGAATGTGTTAAACTGATTCAGCCCCCCCCCCTCTCAGTTTAACTAAGGGTTCAACAATTGGTATCGGAGCAGGTTCCTTTGGTGTAAGCTTAATAGATTGAAGGAGATCTGGTTGAGTCATGGACTATCAAAATGTACCTGTACTAAATACAACAAACTTTCCTGAATGGAGAGATAAGCTTAAAATAGGTTTAATGGCTAATGAACTTGAGGTATGGAAGCTTGTATGTGATGGTTACTGCAAAGACTCATCCACGGTGAAAGAACAACAGAGGAATGCCAAGGCAAAATGTGTGATATATAACAATCTTCATAACAAGTATCTTGAGTTAATAATGGATTTAACTTCAGCCAAAGAAATCTAGGACAGACTGCATTTCATGCATGGAGTAGACACTTTGGATTGCATTGTCAAGAAGGAGAAGAGAATTAAGAAGAAGAAAAATTCATGTCAAAAAGAAAATGTTCAAACACATGAGGTACCTGCTAGTGTGAATGGTAGTAAGAGCCATGAAGAAATTGCAGCTAAAGAAAAATCCAAATCTGAGACAGCTCTGACTGAAATAGAAAGATTGAAGAATAAAAACAAAGACCTTAAGAGATTGGTACAAACATGTGATGAGAGAGAATATGAAGATAGGAAAGAAATTATTGGCCTGAAGACACAGCTTGAAGAAGCAAAGAAAGTAGAAGACACTCTGCTGCAACAAATGAGAGAGAAATGTCTTGAATGTGAAAAATTGGAGGAAGAAGTAGTGAGCCTAAGAAAGAACTTAGAAAAAGCCCAAAGAGAACTATTAATGAATACACCTCTAATGAAAAGCACTGGACAATTGGACAAGATGCTCAATGCTCAAAGATCTCCTCTCATAAAGGCAGGCTTAGGATACATAGGAGAAACTAGTAAGTCCCAGATAGAAGTTAATAGGAAAATCATTTTTGTAAAAGCTGTAAAGAACAGTGAAACAACTCAGAAAATTCCTATAGAAGCAGAAGTCAACAAGAACATGAGTTGCAGAGAAACAAATAGAATCAAGCAGCAACTTGAAAGAACAGAAAATGAGAGGATGAAACAATCAACTGCTAAAGACTCATATGCTCCTAAGGATGAATTGAACAAATTCGGAAGATGTCAAAGGAGGTTCCTCCCTCCTATGAAAAATAGCACATGCTTCTCTTGTCATAAACTAGGACATAATGCAACATATTGTAAGACAAAGCCAATCCAGTCCAACCAACAAAGGATGCAGCAAAAGAGAAGAACCCCTCAAGCAAGAAAATGGAAAGGACAATCTTTCACCAGGTACACAAATAATTTCCATGGCTACTGTTATGCATGCAATAATTTTGGACATAAAATTGTTGATTGTAAAATGTACGCAAGAAGGGGAAAAAATTATTATACATCAGCTCAAATGTACTTTGACAAAATAAGATGTTATGTATGCCTCAAGCTTGGCCACAAAGCAAAAGACTGTAAACTGCCATATATACTAAAGAACTCTAGACAGATGACGGAAACAAAGCAAATCAAACAAAACTATGAATTTAAAAGAAGTGCATACATTATGAACAACCCAAATAAAGTATGGAAGGAAAAGATAAAGGGGGAGCCTATTATCTCAATAACATAATGAATCCTCCTTAGTCTCAGGGGGAGTTGCTCTAGGAAGCAACGCAAAAATCCATTCAGTGACAAATATGAAGCAACATCCCAGGGGGAGAGTAGTTCATATATTGACCCCATGAAAGTAGTCTAAGAAGAGCTCCATGAAATGAGAACAGCTATGAGATCAGGAAGAAAAAGGAAATTCCTCTAAAAGAGAACTATAGAGAAAGAAGATCATCTGAAGTACTAAGTAGTTGACAGATTGATGGAAGAAGAGAAGAGAGAAAGAAGCCATGATGATAGAGAAAACCTTAGCAATGAGCATATAAGCTTAGAAGGCTTTAGCACATTAAAGTGATGATCACAATATGCCCTATACTGCTAGAATTAACAATGTATCACATTAAGAAGGATGAGTAAGAAAAGCGCCTATCATCAGTTCATTACATCTTTCAAAAGGTCCACTTGGATAAATGTAGGTAAGTGAGTAATAAATCTTTGAGTAATCATCCCATGAAGATTCATAGAAAAGAAATTGAAGATGTCTTCCTGAAAATCTTTATGTTAGAACAATTGAATTGAATATAAAGCAGCAATGATTCTAGAGCAGTTCTAGAAAGGAACATGCAATGGCTTTCTTTGGAACAGAAGGAGAGAAAAAGAAGAGCTAAGATCAGATTCAATATATGATGATTGTCGGTGTGAACAGTGGAAAGATCAATAATAGAATTTATGAAGGATGCATCAATTATGGGTTAATGTGTAAGCTAAATTGAAATCTCTACATGGTTTATCAAAGTAATATCAATTGATGTTTAGATACAAACAACATGTCTATCAACAGAATATAAAGTGTTGTCATAGAGCAATAGTATGATACATGTCCTCAGGATCAAAGGACTATGGCAAGAATGCATTAAGGTAAAAAATTCCCAACGTTATCTTCATTCAGCATGAAAAGGGCAGTAGCAGTGCTAAAGGATTAGTATCTGATTTACACTTGAAGTAGTATATTGAGCACCAAAGCAATATATTTTTCTATATATAATTTCATGCCTTCCTGAAGTTGGTACATGTATATCTTCAAGGCCTCTTTTTTAAAAGATCAGTTACAAAACTGTGTGAAGTCTATTTGCTGAGTTTTAAATTAAACATCTTGAATATGTTTTTGTGGAAGTTCATTATGATAGAATAGTTAAAGTATCTGAAGAATAAAGGACTAGCTGTGATTACCATCTGAAGCTCAAAAGTTTTTAAAATCATCTAAATTCTACTTCAGCACAAGGGATTTGCTGGTAATTCATCTTTAAAGAGAGATTGATTATTGACATACATACCCCATTATGTCATAAATAAAACTGCTTGGTTGATAAGTGAAACTGACCAATACATTGAAGGGTTTATTTTGAAAGTATAATGTGCAAGTAGTAAAAGTCATTTGGCCTCTCATATTAAAAGATATTGCCTAATCTCACAATAAGTTGTAAACTCTGGCTTGGTTCATTGTTTACATCAACAACAAGAACCTTCAGTCTTTAAAAGTAATATCCTTGTCAGCATCCTAGCTCATTTCATCACTAATAGGCAGGAAAGGTGTACCACAACAATAAAAGATATATTGGCATCATTATCATAATTGAACAGGTGTGGTACTGCAGATGTGTATTGCAGAAGGAGACATATTACATCTACAACCTTCCTCAACAGATATTTTTTTATGGAAATAAGACTAGAGATTGAAGTGTATTTGAAGCCTTCTCAGTATCTTAGTTTTTTATCCAATCATACATCTCTGATTAGATAAGGCTGGTACAATGTGTTCTATGAAGTGTCATTATCTTCACTTTCAGCTCTATACAAGTGAAATAAGTCTATGCCTTTGGATTGTATTAACTTATAGTGTACAGTCAAGTTCAATAATCAAAGTGTTCTCTCAACAACTCTTATACACTAGTTTGGAGCCGCAGGGTACAAAGTCAGAAGAAGAAGGCCTAAACACATCTCAGAAAGAGGAAATGAAGAGATAGAAAGCACACTAGGAAATGTGCAACCCTTTGCCATTGATTTCAAAGGGGGAGGAAAAGAAAGTAACAGAAGATAGGGTCTTCTAAAAGAATCCAGACAGAGAAAGACTTGGAGGAAGCATTGAATCATTGGTGGATGGGTTGGCATCAATGCCAAAGGGGGAGACTGTTGGAAATGTTGTCATTGATGGCAAAGGAGATGGCAAAGAAGGAACACTTGAAACAAAATAGAAGTAAGGAGCAGCATCAGTCAAGGAGAACAGAGGCAGCAAAGGCAGTGAATTGAGGTAGAGAACTTCTTCAGCAACATAGTAGGAGGATAATGGCCACTGAACTGAATTTCTGGCCCTGTTTGAATGTCTTCTTGGTCAAATCATGTGAATAATTGATTCAGTATTATTGTGCATTTGACGAGTTAAATCCTGTGTGAACACATGAGTTCTTGATGAATGATCCTATGTAATTGAGCCGAGTCCAATAAGCAAGGGTATGGAAATTCGAGTGATTGTGTGGCAATTTTGTGGTGAAGAACCTTGTAGGATTGGTTTGTGCGAGTTTTATGTTCCCCTCAGTAGACTAATGAACCATATGTTGAAAATGTTGTCATTGATGGCAAAGGAGGCAGCAAGGACAGAGACAGGCAAAGGAGGTAGCAAAGACAGAAACAGGCAATGGAGGCATCAAAGAAGCAAACGAAGGAAGCAAAGGAGACAGGCAGAGGCAGAGGAAGCGAATATAGAGGCAGAACCATTATCAGAGGCAGAGGCAGAGGCAGAGTCGTTATCACAGCAGTAGAGGCAGAGGCAGAGCAAAAAAATTAGCAGAGGCAGAGACAGCCACCCAATCGCATCGGAGATTATCAGGGCAGCGGAACGTATAAACGAAAGAATTGCGATTGCGATCGAGAGCCCGGATTCGATGGGCATATAAACAATGGCTTGATAAGTTTGAAATCCGGCTTAATCACATCGACTCAAAGCCTATATAAGCGCATAAAACAAAGTATTATATGGTGGGACCTCTTACTAAATCACATCAGAGAAAAACTTTGCAGCGGAACGCATAAACCAAAGAATTGCGATTGCGATTGAGAGCTTGGACCCGATGGGCTTATAAACCATGAGTAACAAGTATTTGAAGTCCGGCATGATCACATCGGAACAATCTAATTGCATCGGAGAATATAAAGGGAGCGGAACATCCATATAGGAACTTGCGATTGCGATTAAGTTCCGGACCCGATGGATTTATAAAACATAATGAAGAGACTGGAACCTTGTGTAGAAGAGTGAAACCGTGACCAGATGAACAGTGACGACATTTTATGGTTTTCGTCACACCAAATTTACATGGTGGGCGGTATTTGAGGAGTTGGGAGCGATTCCATAGATCATTAGACACGTGGCGAGGTGGACTCACGGAAAACTGCCTCCCATTGTGCGCCATCCCGCGTTAACCATCGACCAAAGACACAGTGCGATATTGATACATACCATTGATTTGGGAAGATGCCATCGGACGGTGGTTGTGTTCGGAAGGTGCACGAAGGATAACCCAAGGACGGTGCGCCATCGAGTGTTATTGCTCATGCAAGTTGCCCGAGCGATATCCATCGGATTGGATTTTGCGGCGCGATGGAATGTGAGACCTCTAATCGGGTTGATTGTTAGCGCTGGGCCCCAGTTTAATTTATATTGCTCATTGTTAAGGTTTGTGGGTTTAACAAAGGTATGACATTTATAAGTGGCGGCCAGTATTTTATGGATGTCGGGTTGTTTGTATTAGCGAATGTGCATATATATATGTATCGAGATATTACAGTGTGCATGTAAAGAGATGGTATTATTGCGATTGTGAACATAAAAATATTGTGTTGTATGTATGTTCCAATTGCGGAACGTTCCACATCAACAAGACACTTGCTAAGTACAAAAGCGTTAGAAAATGCCCAATTTACAGTCAGCTGGTATAAAAAGCTTAGTTACATGTATGCAACAGTTACACCACAACAGAGGACAGAAAAGCAAACAGAGCTAAAAAGAGATAAAGCACAGTCACAGAAAAGATAAATGCGCAACGAGCCAAAAGGTTAAATGAGTTGAGCTAGAATTCTCATTGTAATTTGAATGTAAATGTTTTTAATTGATTTTTTATTGTTTGTGATGCATTGCCAAGTCTCCTGAGGAAAACAAAGCTCCCACTATAATATTGAAATTAATGCATGTTGGTATATTTTCTGAATGAGCGAGTGAAACAAATTAAAAGGAAGAAAGTGAAGAGGCATGGTTGTCCATTCCAAATTCATTTAGGAATGCTGACAGTCACAAGAAAATCCTTATAAATAATATCATCTTGATATGAAAAATGAAGTGAGAGAGAGTGAGTGGAGAGAATGCAGAAATGAAGCAGAGAAGAAAGAGGAGCTGAGCAGAGAAGGAGGAGTTGAGCAGAGAAGAAGGAGAAGCTGATAGAGAATCTGAAAAGGTGCAGAGATGATACAGGGCAGATATGAGAATAGATGAACAGCAGAGCAGATGGAACAGAACAGAGCTGATATCCAAGGTAAATCAGCAAGTGTTTCTCTTTTGAAAGAGTAAGGAAGTTGGAGCTTCCCTATCAAGTTGTAGCTTGATAGATGTCAATTGTAGCTGACTGAGGTAGAAGCCTCCTGTAGGTTGGTTCCTGCAGAAAATTGATGGGAGTTGGAGCTTCCTTGCAAGTTGTAGCTTGTAGAATTGAGGTAGGAGCCTCCTGTAGGTTGGTACCTACAGAAAATCAGTGGTGAGAGGGAGTTGGAGCTTGCCTTTGCATCACAACAATAATAAGATGTGGTTTTCTCCCTTTATGGGTTTCCACTTATATCTGGAGTCTCTGTGCATGATGTTTATGTGTTGATCTCATCTTCTTAACACTTGCTGCACTCATATTAAATATAGTGTTACATTATATTAATACTTGCTGCTCACATTCTAAGACTACTCACATATTAAGTTGAACATGAAATGAAGGTGTAAATAAGTAAAAATGAAAAAGTTTTAAAAGTCCATGAATGTGTTAAACTGATTCACCCCCCCCCTCTCAGTTTAACTAAGGGTTCAACAATGACGTGTTGGTATGTGCATGCGTGATAAAGGAGGACCCACAGAAGGATGGATTTTCGAGTAATTAAATGCCACAATTGTTGATTGAATGTTTTGTTTTTTCACATCGCGCTTACAAGGAGGAGCCTATGTAGAAATTTATGTCCCAACATTCCTGTTTGAATTAGGAATTTTTTTTAATTGTTTTACTAGAGAGTATTTACTTCGGAAATTTTGAAACCTGAATTTGAGTTGAACTAAGCATTGGAATTTGAATTTGAATACACACAATGAAATTTTAAATCCCAACATCCCATGATAATTAAGAAGTTGCATCAGAATTTTGTTGAGCTATATTTTGGTGTTCTGCAAGACAGAGTTCAAGCCGGTGTAGACACAGTTGAAGTCAACAAACATTTGGGTTTTGCAGAAAAATTGTCGAAGGGGAACAATGATACAATGACTCAAATTTCTGTTAAAGATTGATGCTGAAGAGAATAATGGTAATGGTAATTTTCTGATAAGATATGAGCATGAGTGTGAACATATTAAAGTCTCAGTTTCTAATAGTATGGGCAAGAAGGTTTTTCATTTTTTCATGACCATTTTTAAACTGCTTAGATTTATTTGAGTTAAGGAACTAGATGAGTTGTTGTTAAAAGATTGTGTACGTTGTTTGCATTTTGGGCACCTTTTGGAGTTTGATATTAAGTAAAGTTAAAAGGGGTCAAAGTTAAAGTTTTGCATTTTTGGCACCTTTTGGAGTTTGGGAGAAAGATGTGGTTCGTCGTATGGATAATATATAACAAAGTCACAAGTTCAAATTTTTTGGAATTTTTTTTTGTGTTTTTTACCAATTGATTAAAGTTGAAATCAAGAAGTATGGTTTCAAATTTTAATTAAAAGTGTATCCTCATGTTATGAATTTTTTGATGGGTGCATGATCGGTTGAACCCGAAAACTGGCTAATTCATTGAAAAGTGTGTATTGGGTGAATTTTCGGTGGTAACTGACATCCCTTCTTTCTGAGTTAATTGCAAGTTTACTTTGATACTGAATTGGAGAAAATAGCCAAACTAAATTATTTAGTACAATTATTAAGTGATTTAATGCTATCTACCATCCATAACAATGCCCAAGTCGGCAAAGACACGCTCTCTGAAATCCAATCATGTTTGAAAAATGCTAAAAGAAAAATTGAATTCTTGGAGTTAGAGTCACAGTTATAGCGAGACGAACTTCCAAAGAAAACTTGTGATTCTGAACTGGTGTTTGTTCAGAACAACAATTTGCTTGAGCTTGATCATCAGTCAAAGAATGATAAGATAAATGAAGTGCTTTCAGGTGAAAATTTGCATGCAATTAGAAGTGTTGTTGTGAAACTTGTTATAAGACCATGGGAAGAGATGACACACAATAAACATATAACTGCTCTTGGTTATAGCAATGATGTATTTTTTCACATTTCAGACTTCGCTAAACTTATAAAATTTTGAAGTGTAGGATTTCTCGATGGTGTGGTTCCAGAAAAAGTTGATAAATGACAGTAGTGTAATAGGTTTAGACATATGAAAGATTGGTGTTTTGATATTCACCTGTGCAGGCATTGTGGAAAGAGAAATCACAAGTCAAACTGATGTTCCAAAAAGAACAACACTACAAGAGAGAAGTTAAGTTTTGGATGGATTGCTTCTTGGGAATTGACAAAAGCAGCCAAGAATATCTATATATCATATCGAAGAATTTGTTCGAGAGTGATGAGTCTTGCAGTGACGACGAACATTTCTCACCTTGTATTTGACAAGGGGGGATTTGTTGGTGGTCTGCTATAGGTTCGAGTTCAAGATGTCAAGCGGGCCTGAGTCAGTGATCCACATCTTGAGCCACAATAATTTTTGATTGAGTTGTTTCTGATCAAGCACTTTCAGATTTGGAATTGTTCGAGGAATTTTTGTGATAGTTCCATAGTTTTTGGTTATCTTAAACCACATTTTTGGTTCTAAGAACTGCTATGGAGGTTCCAGAATTAGTGTTGGTTAAGACATTGAGTTCTCCCATTTTTCGGTTTGTGGTCATCCTTGAAAACCTTTTTTGAGAGACATTCATCTCTTGGCTAAGATGCATTTCTGCATTTTGAGCTCTCATTCTTGGACTTTGGTATATCCCTTCGGATTAAGGGGGGAATGTTAGACAATTAATCCTTGGGTTAGTTTTTGTTAGGTAATCGGTTATTAGAGTCCAAGAAACCTGGGGAGTTGATTCAACAATTTCTTGATGTATTTATGTACACATTGTACATCATTCCTTGAGACATTCATTAATATATTGTTGAATTTTGTTTTCAGTTTGTGTGTTGTGTGTCTTACATACATCACATTGAGAATCATAAACAATCTAAATTATAATCACATTTTTAATTTAGAGTTGGTGCTAATTTTTCATCTTAAAAAATTTAGTATTTGCACAAATAAAATATCATCATTCATTATCATTTTCCAGTCACGTCAGTTTCTTCCTTCTCCTCTTTTTATCATATTTTTATAATAATTTAACCTTTAGATTAGATGCATTATCATATACAATAGTTTTGGATTAATCGTAGAATAATGATAAGATAAACTCCTTCTCTTCTTTTTTGAAAGAAGAAGAGGCATTTAGGCAAATGAAGACTTAAAATTTCTTGAGAATGACCATATCAAAAGGATTGAGCTATTTGAAGAGCCTTAGCCTCGGTCACATCCCCTTTGTTAACGAAGGTCATAAACGCAGCTTCAACAACTTCCAAAAAATAGATTCACTATGCCTTGTGGTGGGTTTTGGTTAAAACCAACTAGAACATCATCGTCATCTTCTTAACCATATTTAATGGATGTCTTAGATTAAATTGGCATAGACCATTTTTTAAGAAGCAATTTATTCTCACACTTATGATTCTTGTAAATTTATTCCATAATAAATATGTCAAAATCTACATAACCTAAGTAAACTAAAATCGATACCATATGTACTACTCTATTATGTATCTAAAATTGCAACCCTAATTGACAAATTGTTGTAGTCATAAAATGCCAAGCTTGGTTTCATGATGCAAGAAGTTACATAAACCATAAGTACATAAAAAAAATTTAAAATAATTATCGCAACAACGCAAGTCTTTCAAAACAATATAAGAAGAGGTCCTTATAAAGCATCTAAGAAAACTAGCTTCACAAAATATTTTATTCTTGCCTTCATAATGTACCCATCATCACATGTCAAAGAAAAATTGCTCCCCACAATTTGTCTACACTATAACTAGCTAACAATAACGTTGATTTCCATGAATTTTGTAATGTCACATCTCATTGTATAGTATCATGTAGTGAATCATAGTCGTATCATATGGGTCTCAACAAGTGAGATCATGGGATGATTATTGAGCCATGATAGGAGAATTACCCCATGGCTTACATGACCGCGAATACAATAAAAATGCAACTAAGGTGAGAGTTTTGGTACTAACAAAAGGGTGCTCTTCTCATAAATCATCAAGCCTATCGCTATCACGATGATTCTCTCAAAAACTTAGAAAACTTTATTGTATTTCGGGAAAAACAATTATTCCGTAAAATGTTCTTCAAGCTATGAATAAATGTAATGGTTTCTCTTTTTTAGTATATCTAAATCAGAATTGTCATGACATCTATCATTAAAAAAAATATTAATGAATCCCTCCAATAAATATAAATCAAAACAATCAGAGTGTGTGTCATCCAAAAAATGGTAATCAATCCCTCTAGTAACCATAATGATGCCTCCCTAATTGTTCATCCCATATGTGGCAAAAAAATGCTTTCTTGAATAAAAATTGGTATTAAGTGGTAAAGAATTGCATCACACATTGAATTTGCTCTCAATTAAAAAATATTGCACCAATTGACATGATTATTCAAGCGTATTAAGTTGAACTAATGAAGTGTAGCATGTGACTAACAAAAAAGAATAAACGTTGAGAGTTCCATAATTATCGAAGGACATTACAACTCATGCTAAATTGCGTAGCATGTGACTAACAAAAATGAAGAAACGCTGAGAATTCCATATTATCGAAGGAGATTACAACTCATGCTAAATTGCGGGTCGCGACTTGAAGAAAATAACTCATCCAAATCATAACAAATAACTATAGAGAGGCATTCTCAAAACATTGATAACATGTGCTCTATACCAAGCTTTATATCAGGTCGTGAGCCACAATTTATTACCACTCTTACCACTAATCTGCACAGCTACTTTTCTTCCTCTCCCTGTATTACTTGACCTTCCTTTGCCTCTTCCTCTATTAAATCGCAGTTAAGTTTTGAAGCCATTCTCGAATATTATCATTATATGTTAGGCATTTGAAGCCATTCTCGAATCTTATCATTATATGTTAGGCATCCTAAATTCATGTGCAATCAATGAATCAATCAACTCATCAATTTTCATTTGAAGCCATTCTCAAATGAGTTATCATTATAAGTTGGCATCCAAAATTCATGTGCAATCAATAAACCAATCAACTCATCAATTTTTATTTGACTTGTGTCCTTGAATTCTTCTATGATACAACAACCACTTGAAATTTTTTTGATAAAATTCTAAGGACTTTCTTATCGCTCTTTTGTTTGAGATATATTATCCATGTTATCTCAATTAAAAAATAATACTGATGAAATGAATTGAGTTAGAAAACCATTCACACTATCATTGTCTTTCATTTTCAGATTCCTCTAAATCTATTTTCATTGACGTTCTTTATTTTCGATACACCAAGAAAAATATCATTTAATTCTTTATTTTCGTCGAAGGCTCTGCACTTAATTCTTTTGAAAATATCACATCATTTAAGCGTTGATGAATAATTCAAAGAGATTTATTTTCCTTCTTTTTGTTCTCTCAACATTTCTTTCAACATTTGCAAAATCCATATCTACTCTGTGATCCACAGGCTCTAGATAACCATAAATAACGAATCCACAAATATCAAGAGAACACAATATTTTTCTAATTCAACTAGACTAGGACTCGTAGTTTTTCTCATTTAGAATAGGAATTTATGACGGAGTAATATTGGTATTCGTCACCATCACTCAGTTTAATTGAAATATTCCGATATGATTTAAAAGTAATTTTAAACTATATTGCTTCCAGTTCATTTAAAGAAAACTACACAAAATGATGGGAGATACAAAATGTCTTCCAAATAACCTTCAAATGATTGTTGACTAAGAATAAATTTCAGAATAGTACCATTCCGAATAGTACCAGAGACAATAAAGAAATTATGCTTCTTTTATCAGTTGAAAAACCCAATATATTCCTTCTCTTACATGCACTCGTCTCCTTCAATTTGTCCAAGAAAATTTTGCAGCAATATTAGTTTAACGCCAAATTACACAACCCTCACTAAATGGAAAAGTTCAAAGTCTTCGTAGAACACTGAATTACATACTATTTCCTTAATTATAAAATTTAATTGATTCTAATATCAAGGATATATATATATATATATATATATATATATATATATGTGTGTGGGTGGGGGAAGAACATACTTCGATCAATGGAAGATGATTATTTTTTCATATGGCACAACATAGCTAGCACTTTTGCAGCTTTAAATGACTCTCGTACCTGGGCTCAATCAACCAAAGCAGTTGTAACAATTAGCTATTCCAAAATTTTTGGGACTCTGGTCTTAGGCTGGTTATGCCTTTAGGTTACGCTAGTTATACTTTCATGTTTCCTCAAAATACACACGAGGATCAACAATATTCCACACAACTCTTTATCTATGGCGCACTCTCTGATTCTGGAAAACTATAAAATAGCTTTGATACCAGTTTAAAGAAATAGAGCAC
Organism: Pinus albicaulis; assembly: GCA_034641835.2. NCBI lineage: Eukaryota > Viridiplantae > Streptophyta > Pinopsida > Pinales > Pinaceae > Pinus > Pinus albicaulis. Next base: position 684,149,784 of record CM076573.1, read on the forward strand.
ACAGCGTATACGAACAGCAACTACAACTGCTAAATCACTCATGCAAATACGGAAGTCGAGAGTGGGATATCGACCTCTGGTTAAGAGCCTCTATTTATAACAAAATTAGAGTCACGTACCTCAATTAGAATATTGATTTTGTGAGGCGATGGTGCCCCTTCAATTTTGAATAAGCAAGTCAGTGTTGGCCTTTAAAATATGAGAAGTTGAGGCTGTGTGGCATGGTGACTACTAGAAACTTAACAAGGCAAGGAGGTGAAGTGGATGGCAGTGTGATTGTAGGGAAATAATTATCTCTCACATTATCCCCTTAATTATTTCATTAAAAAAACAAAATTTTGTTATTATATCAAAATGTTGTTACATAATAATACTCCTATATTTCTCATGCCTTTTAAACAATTATTTCCCAAGGGTTTTGTAAATATGTCTGCAAATTAATCTTCTGATTTGCAGAATTGCATATAAATTTCATTATTTTTTATTAATTAATGAATGAAGTGATACCTGGTATCAATATGTTTACTCTTACAATGGAAAACGTGGTTTCTTGATATTGCAATAGCATATTTTTTGTCAAAGAGAATCTGAGTTGTTTCTTTCTGTTCAGGCAACAACTTAGTCAAAATTCTTCTCATGAGCTTAAAATTTCTTCTCATCCTCACAGTTTGACATGTTACTATTGTTGCTACAACATGCTCTAGATGATGATAAAATCACAATGATTTGCTTCATTGATGCCCATGAAATTGCACCTAATACAAAACAAACCACATATTACCGAGATGCACTCTTCGAGTCATTAATATTGCATGCAAAATCACTATTTGTATATCTAGCTAGTTTAAAATCTAAATATGATGCGTACATGATACCATAATTTCCTGTTCCAACAACATATCTTAAATTTTTTTTTCCCAACTAGCTAATGGGTACTCTTCGGGGACTCTATGAATCTCGAAATTAAAATGACAAAAAAAATTATATCGGGCCTTGTTGCAGTCAAATACATAAGAATTCCAACCAATTTCTTATATAAGGTTGGATAATCCTTTGAACCTTGATCATTATTACTGAGTTTTGTACAAATTGCAATTGGGCTTAAAATTGGCTTACAATTTTCCATCTTGAACCTTTTCAACATGGAAGAAGCTAAAGCTAAGAAAAACTGGAGGTGATTTGACACCTTCGGTCTGCCCCTTTCTGGCACGACTCTGTTTTCCGACAAATTTGTCTTTCCCCATTTTTGAGGACCCCATTAACGGTGTGCCACCCGCGATCCTCCTCCTCTCCCGACCTCTGCCACCCTTCTCCCCTCTCATCCTCCGCCACCTACACCTGCCCCCGAAACCTGACCCTGCAGCATTGAATGCGGGTGGCAATTCAATTCGTGAAGCGCGGGAGGGATAGTTCCCATTCACTACGAACGCACGAGAGGAGAACGCACATAGAAATTCTATTTTGTTATGAATTTACAATATGAATTTACTTTTGTTGCCAAAGGTTAATATTTTGTGTTTTTTATGCAAGTTGGACACAAATATTTGTGGTTCGTAGAGATGAAGATGATGCATTAGTTTGAAATAATGCTAAAGAAGATGATTAATATTGTCTTTCAAGCTAGAAAGCTGTTGATTTTGATTTAGTTAAGCTGATATTTGGTAAAATTGATATGGAACAGAAAATGGAGGAAGATACAGTGCATATGGAACAGAAAAGGGAGGAAATTACACTACATAGCCTGCCTAGTAGTAGTTTTCATGACCTAGGTCACTTCAAACAATTTTATAGTTTAAAGGACCCTATATATCACTTCTACCACCAAGAAACAAACCAGGTATACATTTATTAAAGGGCATACTCTTCTCATCCCTTTTTGTGGTTTTTTTTGCCAAAAGAAATGTTCTTTTCCATGTTGATGGTGTATGATTGAAATTTTTAAACGTTTTTTCACAACACATTAATAAGCGTAAATGGATGAAGAAAGTTTAGCAGGAATGGAACACTCTCCAAGAAAATTTACCAGGTTTGTTAGATGGAAATCATAATGTTTACATAGGTTGTTAGGGAATATTTTATAGGAATTTCTTTCTTATCCTCATACTGTATGCACACTATTTATTCCTATCCCATCCTATTACATACATTTTTCATTGATTGGACAAATACAATATTTGTGAGAATATATGAGGATAGGATGGATTTGCTGAGGGTTGTGATTGTTGGAAAAGCTGGGACACCATATCATGATGGGATTTTCTTCTTTGATATTCATTTTCCATCTGAATATCCTGATGTACCACCTGTAAGCACTTAATGAGAACTGTTTTATTTAAAATTGAATTTGAGATCAAGATTTGTTTTTAACTTCAATATTGAGGTCCCATAGTTTTGTTTTTAACTTCAATATGGAGGTATCATTTCGCTTTTTGTTGGTTTGCAGTTACTACACTACCATTCTTGTGGTTTATGTATGAATCTGAATCTGTTTGATAATGAGAAAGTGTGTTTGAGTCTTTTAAACACATGGAAAAGCAGAGGAAATGAAGTGTGGAACCCGTCATTATCAAACATTCTACAAGTCCTTGTTTCCATTCAAGGACTAGTACTAAATGCTAACCCTTACTTTAATGAACCTAGATTATGACAAATAGTTTGGTTCAGCTAAAGGGGAGGAGTCTCTAGCCTACACAGAAAACTCCTTTATCCTATCATGCAAGTCAATGTTTTACATACTACGCAGGCCCCCAAAGGTAGAATCTGGGCATATTTTTAGTTCTAATTATTTTGTTTTTAACCCTTTTCTTCTGAATCATTTTAAATTGAGTGATTGTCATTTGTGCAGCATTTTGAAATGTTTTTTAAAGAGAATTTTCAGAAAAGAGGTCATTGTATTCTTCGTGCATGTGATGCGTATGTGAAAGGGGCTCCAGTTGGATCACTTTCAGAAGATTGTACATTGCCATCAAATGTTGTATCAGAGTCTAAGAAAAAGAGTACTAGTAATGTTGCAGCAGAGTCTGAGAACAAGAGGACTAGTTCTGCTAGCTTCAAGCTTATGTTGCTTAAAATTGTTCCTAAACTTATTTCAACCTTCAATGAAATTGGAGTAGATTGCCAAGCATTTCAGCAGTTAATAGCCAAAGAATCCAAAGGACTATGTGGATTGTAAGGTCACGTATTAATCATGAATAAATGCCATAAAAAATATGATGTGCTGGATTATTAATTGTTCAATGCATGAAAAATATTTTCTTACAAAGGCTTTGTTGTATTCGGGACGTCAAGTTAATGTGGTAGGAGTCATTGTATCCACAAATCTGCTGTAATATTTTTAGATTCTGAAACATGCTTGTGTATTTACCATGTTGTTCTTAATTATATATAGAATTGCAATATGATCTTGCAAAAATAATTTTTTTTGTTAAACTCCATTATTATATATGGAATTGTAATGTCATTTTTCCCACAAAAAAAACAACTTAAAAAACTTGTTAGAATTCCATTTCTTATTATTGTGTCATCAAGTTGTTTTTTTCTCTTACTGTTATGCATCCATATTTTTTTTCTCTTACTAGTATGCATCCATATATACAAGCTATTGTGACACGTCATTTTTACATTATGGCCACCCCTCCCATCCTCCGCCACCCTCAACTGCCTCGAGAAATGACCCCAAAAGCATTGAATGCGAGTGGCAATTCAATTTGTGAAGCGCGGGAGGTTGGGATAGTTCCCATTCCATTGTGAATTGGTGAAGTGTGGGAGGATAAGGTAGTTTTCACAACCAAAAATTAAAAGCATTGTCTGGCTTTGCTCGTTTTACTCCCTTCCCTCTTCCATTTTCGTGTTCAAATGAGATAAACCCCCTACAGAGCAACTGGAAGTTGGAGGTTTAATACTTCCAGTAGAGGGAAAAATAAGGAGGCAACACCACAGTAAACAACATTGGGTTAGTTTATTGTCTATTTTTCCTTCTCTATTTAATCTGTATTATTCCTTCTTTATTCATAATTTGTTATGTCACTGTGAGAGGTGTATGTGGGGACATGTTCCATTTCCAATTTATGCTTCTATTACAAATGGTCCACACCCTCCTCCCCCTCGGCTCTATGTTGTTCTTTTCTCTTTTATTGATTTCCTAACAAACCAGACCCTTCCCAATAGTAGAAAATAAACTTTCATATTATTCTTGTCAAAGCAGTCTCGGAGTTGCTTCCTGCAAAAAATATAAATAAATGCAGAGCTTGTGAGTTGAGTTTGGCATCAGTGGAGGATGCATTATTATGGGAAATAAGTTAATTTTTTTTATAAAATGTTTTTGCACTTCATATTCTCATGTTTGCTCCTTTTCTTCTTCTTTTCACTTCGACCAAGCTTCCTTAGCTTAGGTATGAAATCCAACAACACCCTTGTTTCTATTTTATAAGTGAAATCCATGGTTTCAATTTGATATTCTTTATACCAAAATACACTGTTGCAATATGATGTTTCCACCACTAACGAATTCAAATTCAAACTCATATACGTTTTTAAAAAATTTAATCGAAAGATCATAGTTTCAAACTCATCTAGGTTTTTAAAAAATCTAATCAAAAGATCATAGTTTGAGTAATTTGGTGAAAATTTGTTTCTTAGTTTGAGTAAATTAGAGAAAATTTTGTTTCTTGGTTCAAGATTTTCAGAGAAATGTTACAACTTACCCATTTGTGAGATTTATGAAATAACTGTATCTGTTATTCGAAAAATCTTTTAAAATTACAATTTTTCCTAAAATATTTATTAATATTAATAAAAAAAGAAAAGGAACAAATTAACAAATGATACCCTCCCTCAGAGGGAGAGGTGCTCTACATTTTTTCATGTGCTGAGCTGAGTTGATCTCCATGATAGCTAATGTTTAATAAGTAGTATTTGAAAGTGCGAAATCAGAGTTTTTTTTTTAATCCCAAGAGTGGATCCAGGTTTAGATGAATCCATCCTCTGTTTTGTTTTTTGAGATCCCTTGCTAACCAAAGGTTGAGTAGTTTGAGAAATTAGTTGATACAAGCTGAGAAAATTCTAGAGTGTAGTTCAAAGTGTTCAATTGAAATTTGATAGTAATGTTTTAGTAGTAATTTCACTGTACATTCATAGGAAAACGATGAGAATGGAATAACAAATTCATCCTTTGTGTAATCTCATTTGAGTAATATGGATTCTGCATTCAATTATTACTAATTCCAAATATTACATATAGAGTCTGTAATTCAATGAAAAAAACTTTGCTTACCTTGTTGGGACCTTGCTGTAGGGTTTCTTAATATAGTGGACACTAACATAGAAAACGATTCCAACATTTCAGAACAAATCAAAGCAGTGGGCATGGCGAATCTAATGACTATGACAATATACCAAAATCACAGACTCACAGCCATCAAAATCAATGTAGAAATAAACTAAATCGAATTCGAGGCCACTTTTCCCTACTTAGAAAATGTACTTAGATTAAATTTTATATTAAAAATGAAATTATGCTACTTCACTTGAAGTTGAATCTTTCAAGTCCACTTTGGAAATTCCACTCAGAGTTTTTTTTTTGGAATCCCATGAGTGGATCTAGGTTTAGATGAATCCATCCTCTATTTTTTTTTTTTGATATCCCCTACTAACCAAAGGCTGAGTAGTTTGAGAAATTAGTTGATGCAAGATGAGAAAATTCGAAAGTGTAATTCAAAGTGTTCAATTGAAATTTGATAGTAATGATTTAGCAATGATTTCAGTGTACATTCATAGGAAAATGACAAGAATGGAATAGCAAATTCAGCCTTTCTGTAATTTCATTTGATTAATATGGATTCTGCATTCAATGATTACTAATGCCAAATATTACATATAGAGTATGTAATTCAATGAAACAAACTTTCCTTACCTTGTTGGGAACTTGCTGCAAGGTTTCTTAATGTAGTGGATACTAACATAGAAAATGATTCTAACATTTTAGAAAAAATCGAAGCAGTGGGCATGGCGAGTCTAATGACTGAAAATATACAAGAATCATAGACTCATAGCCACTGGTAGAGATTAACCTTTGTATTCCCTTAAATAAAGGCATGAAACCTATTAAAACTTGCTTTCAAATTTATTTGGTAGAAGCCTAACTTGACTACAAAAGCTAAAAGCAAGCCATATCCATTCAAATTGTTTCCCATTGATTCCATATCATTAAAACATATTTTATGAAATGTTAATGGATTCCCACTATTCCAAATCATAAAAAAAAAAATTATGAATTAGTAATGGAAAATATCTCATTTTTCTTCCATATTTATAATGTAAGAAAATATTTTGTGTTAAATTTAAAGGTAGATACTTCTAGGTGGGATGTCTAGGCTCTTGTTATCTCATAAGTTTCTTGTTAAGAACAGGCCTGTGGATTGTTGGTACTAGCCTAAAGGTTACAATGACAATATAATTTGAACCTAAACAGTTAGAAAAAAACAAAAATTATGAATTGGTAATAGATTATTACTATTCCATAGCATTAAAAAGAAGACCTCCTTTAGATTATCCATGAATAGTGAAAACCATTACAGTGGTTTTGCAATCTCCAAGTACCCAATCAATACAACTAGAATCAAGGCATGCACACATACCCCAGTAATGAAGAGAATACATTATCCTAAGAAAGAACAATATGAAGTAAGCAATATAGGATGGGGAACATAGCTTTGAAGTTGATAAATGCATCTGACCCTAGCTTAAACAATCATTCATAACATTTCAGTGACTCCCACTGCTCTTTGTCATATTTTTCTAACAAGTGCGTGCTATGAACTTCATCCAATAGTATAAAAAAATTCAGGAATAGCATAAGAATTCCATTTTGATAACTAGTAAGAGCAGTGACAACTGGAACTGAGATATTGTGTGCTAAATGATTTTTGGCTTTTGGCAACAATTCTTCAGAGATGACCTGGAGTTAGAAAAGAAAATTAATTTGTTCATTAGATGATAAAACAATTATTTTAGAGTTGACCAATTACAGTGCAGTTCTAGAACATAAGTCCCATGCGTATTAGGCACCCATACTCTCATGGTGGCTTTAGAGGTATACACCAGCCATGTTAGGAATTTTCCCTTTTGTTGGGGAACGGTGTTTTGGTTTATCTTAGTTTCCTGAAAAAAGTGGGAATTTCCCTTTGGGTAGGGAATGGTGTTTTGGTTTATCTTGGTTGCTTGAAAATAGTGAGCACTATATCATTTTCATTTTACCAAATTTCATTTTCTATGGTATAATTCTTCAAAGTCTAAAGCTATATCAATCATTTTTTGGATGTTGCAATCATGGAAATCACATGGAAATCATTTATGTTCTCTATATTATATCTATAAATATAGTGAAAAATATATATAGTTAAATTTAAAAGTGAACCTCATACAAAACTCATCAAAAAATTTGAATTTGATTTGAACTTAATCCTTGCCAAACTCGAATTTGAACCCGAACCATGTGACTTAGGTTGTAGCATTTAAAGTACAACTATGAACCAAGTTTCATTTTTGGATTACATTCTCAAGGATAGTTTTCTTTAGAAAATTTGTTAACTGTGTATCCACAAAGCACAATACATGAGTTCCTTTTGAAAGAGGTCCATTATCCCTCTTACAAGAAGAATTTTGGTGTCATTAAGCAACTTCAATATCTCCAACACAATTTTTATTAACCATCAATATGGAAGAATATTGATTCCTTCATTTGTGAGGGTTCCATTAGTAGCACAACCAAGCCTAATAACAAGAAAATAGGCTTGTATCAGCCACTACTAGCTCCCTATAAACCATAGGACTCTATCCCCATGGACTTCATTATAAAATTAATCAGTCATTTAATCACACCATAATTACACCTTTATGCTAGTATCTCATTTTTCTAGCATCATCAATTTCATTCTTTGCAGTAAGATTGTCCAGCATCAATGCACATTCAAAAACAGATTTATGCTTTTCACACGTATGGATACACTTTGGCCTCCCACTCGCCATTGTTTCAAATCACAAATTTTTGTTTCTCAACAATTTTTTTGAAGTCAAACATATTGAGTTGAGCCATGTGGACTACGAGTTAAACATTTTATAGGAACACGGAACTCATAGGAAAATTCCTATATGCAATAGATCCCCTACACTTCAGTGATACATAGGTGTGCTTTGTATTGTAAAACTTTTCCAGAAAATATTTATAACTACTTAAGGTGAGGGCATAAGGCAGAGAAGTAGATGATGGAAATCATTAATGTCAGTGGGTGGGTCAATGTTAACTCCATGTCAATATTTTATTGCAACTAAACATCAATTTCATTCTTTGCAGTAAGTCTGTCTAGCATTAATGCACATTCAAAAACAAATTTATGATAGTATCTTGTTTTCCTAGCATCATCAATTTCATTCTTTGTAGTAATAATGTCCAGCATCAATACACATTCAAAAAAATATTTATGCTTTTCACATGTATGGATACACTTTGGCCTCCCACTCACCATTGTTTCAAATCACAAATTTTGGTTTCTCAACCAATTTTGTGAGGTCAAACATCTTGAGTTGATCCATGTGGAAAACTAGTTGAACATTTTATAGGAACACAGAACTCATAGGAAAATTCCATAAGCAATAGATCCCATACACTTCAGTGCTTCAAAGGTGTGCTTTGTAGTGTAAAACCTTTCCAGAAAATATTTATAACTACTTAAGGTGATGGCATACGACAAAGAAGTAAATGATGGCAATCATTAATGTCAGTGGGTGGGTCAATGTTAACTCCATGTCAATATTTTATTGCAACTAAACATCAATTTCATTCTTTGCAGTAAGACTTTCTAGCATCAATGCACATTCAAAAACAGATTTATGCTAGTATCTCGTTTTTCTAGCATCATCAATTTCATTCTTTGCAGTAAGATTGTCCATCATCAATGCACATTCAAAAACAGATTTATTCTTTTCACATGTAAGGATACACTTTTTCCTCCCACTCACCATTGTTTCAAATCACAAATTTTTGTTTCTCAACCAATTTTGTGAAGTCAAACATCTTGAGTTAAGCAATGTCGACAACTAGTTGAACATTTTATATGAACATAGAACTCATAGTGTAAAAATTTTCTAGAAAAATATGTATAACTACTTAAGGTGAAGGCATACGACAAAGAAGTAAATGATGGCAATCATTAATGTTAGTGAAGACAACTTGTCTAGAAAATGGTATGTAGACCTCACAATCAATGTCAAACATCTCAAGCCTTGGTAGTTGTTGGCTAATAAAAGTGGTTCAATGTTAACTCCATGTCAATATTTTATTGCAACTGAACATCAATTTTATTCTTTGCAGTAAGACTGTCCATCATCAATGCACATTCAAAAGAATATTTATGATAGTATCTCGTTTTTCTAGCATCATCAATTTCATTCTTTGTAGTAAGAATGTCCAGCATCAATTCACATTCAAAAACAGATTTATCATTTCACATGTAAGATACACTTTGGCCTCCCAGTCACCATTGTTTCAAATCACGAATTTTTGTTTCTCAACCTATTTTTTGAAGTCAAACATCTTGAGTTGAGCCATGTGGACAGCTAGTTGAACATTTTATAGGAACACATAACTCATAGTGTAAAACTTTTCCAGAAAATATTTATAACTACTTAAGGTGATGGCATAAGGTAGAGAAGTAAATGATGGAAATCATTAATGTCAATGAAGACAAGTTGTCTAGCAAATGGTATGCAGACCTAAAAATCAATTTCAAACATCTCAAGCCTTGGTAGTTGTAGGATAATAAAGGTGGGTCAATGTTAACTCCATGTCAATATTTTATTGCAACTAAATATCAATTTCATTCTTTGTAGCAAGACTGTCCAACATCAATGCACATTCAAAAACAAATTTATGCTAGTATCTCGTTTTTCTAGCATCATCAATTTCATTCTTTGTAGTAAGATTTTCCAGCATCAATGCACATTCAAAAACATATTTATGCTTTTCACATGTATGGATACACTTTTGCCTCCCACTCACCATTGTTTCAAATCACAAATTTTTGTTTCTCACCCATATGATGCAAGATTTAAATGAAGTTATTTAATTATGCTTAAAAACTTGTGGTAAGATTCAAGAATAATGGTTAGTAAAAACTATATTTTACAAGCCTCATGCCAAGAAGGAAATGCAATTAAAAAGAATAAGAAAATGTTTGTGAGCATAGAAATCACAATATATCAAGTTTCTGAGCATAGGTAAAACCTTCAAGGCTCTTCTTACAAATATCGATGTTGGAAACTAGAACCTTCAAGGCTCTTCTTAGAAGAAGCATAATAGTGTACCATGGACTACAATCAACTTTATCTCAGAAGCTTTCCCACATGGCTATCAACATTGCTAAGACCTCCAAAGATTATGTAGCTCTTGTGCCCTCCTCCATGAGAAGCAACAGAAAAATCCACTCCTGGAAGAAGTAGACATTGCAAGAATAATGATAGCCTATCCAGGAGAAGCTCTTGTAGTTGTAAGATAACAATGCAATTTTCATCAAAGAAAGTAATGGCATGTAAAGTAACAAAAACATCATAAAATTGAGTACATGAATTAATAATATAAACATGTTGACCCCATCACTTTATGGAGCTTACCTGAGTCAATATAGGATGCATTGTTGGAACGATGACGACCTCACTTGTTGAGATGTGGAAATCGAAATGGTTCGTCATTGGATGAATGGACATTCAAATCAATTTCCAAGCCACCACTTTATTTTTCTCTTTTTTTATTTTTCTTTTTAGGGCTAAGGAAACTCTTCTTTCTCTTAAAATATGACTCATAAGAACCAACCCCGAGGGTGAAGTCATAGTCCTTAATATGAAGATCATTGGCATCATCCAACATTTTTTTAAACAAACCTATCAACTATTTTGTCTTGCTCGAAGTAGCAGGAGTGCTATTCCTCAACAAGTCTATGTAGCTAAACAACTCCTCTCTATCCAACTGAATTTCTTCAACATTTGGATCTACATTGTTATCAACCATGATATTTTTACTAACATTTGTATCGAGGTTTGACTCCTCCATATCTATCTCAGGAGGGGAATTGAATGTATTGGGTATGAGATCATGATCCACTAAAGCATCTAAATTCATTGTAGCGGAATAAAACCAACCAACCTTTATTACATGGTTGCAAACATTTCCATGAATAGACCATGGGAAATCACAAGTGAAAAAATTTGTGCGATGCCAAGTGATAAGATATCGCACATTAGCTATACTTTGACTCCTCACCCAATAAGCATGAGATAGGCTCTCATGAGAGCTACAATCACTATCTAGAATTCTTCTAGCTTTCTCAATTGATGATTCAAGTTGCCGCTCTTTCTTGTGGTTATTCAAATATCATTCTTTTTTCAAAATTTCCTTGAATTGGTAACAGGGTTCAACAGTTGTGAGGAGAGTATAAAATAGCCAATCCATCCTGCAAGCACATTTCTTTCTACGATCAGAGAGAAAGGAAGTCTTGAGATAAGAGTGATATGATTCCACAACATTATTTTTCTCTTGATTTACATGAGGAAACTCTCGGCATCCTTTTACCCACATCCCTACATGTAAAACCTCAATTAGTAAATATATATTATCTTTATGGACCAAAAAGGAATAAACACAATAAAGAGTATGTGCACTTACTAAAATTATCACCGACAACCCAATTCTTGTGTAAATAGTCCAAAAACTTCACCTTAGTTGCAAATTGAGTAAAAAATCCATTTATTGCAGTAGTCACTTCATCGTTCGAATTTTTTTTCATGATATGGCCTAGCTCATTGAACATCTCTTTTCCTTTTTCTATAGTATTAGCTAACCTATTAACATTTTTGAGCCATTCCCTCACATTCCAAACACACAATATTACTTCACACCTGATGATGTTCCTGCCATATATAATTCATTTTAAGTGAGAAATATTTAGATTGAATACAAGTTGCATTGTGAAATAAGAAGACTGAGTTTACCTCAAAGCAACAATTTCAGCCAATGCATCATCAACCATGAAGGCATTGACCTTCCAATCATGACAAAGCTGATAACACCTATGCATTAGGTGCTCCAACCACATCGCTATATCATGTGATGTATTATGTGACATCAGCACCCACACAACGGGAACTCCACTTTGCTGCTCATCAAACGCAATGAGTGTGTACAACTAATATTGCCATATTAAAAAAAATTGAAGTTAATTTTACACCATTAATCATATTGATTGATTACAATCAAAATTATTTCACTAAATGAATCATTGGAACAATACTAACCCCATATTTATTTGTGTTGAATGTTGAATCCATGCCTATTAAGCTATTATGGGATAGCTTAACCATATTCTCCGAATTCCATTTTTTATGTATTCCAGCTATAAAAGGAAAATTTTCACCATTCAGCTTTTGGTAAAAGAATAAATTAGTTTTGTTTTTTGCATACAAAGACTCATAGTCATTTCATATTTTTTATGAAGTTGGTAATTTCCTTTCATTAGACGATTATAGATGTTTACGACATATTTTCTGCATAAGAAAAAAATACCTATCTCGATCCCTAGAATCTATGTCAACATATTTTTTAATATGCATTTTACAAATTGATTCAATTGGCACTTGTAGAAAAAAAAAACTTTCAACATAAGAAACCATGTCCCTTGAAAGCCTCGGCTTATGTAGAGACCTAACATCACCTGAAAGGCCATTTTTTCCATGACAGGGACATCCTTCCCCATCTTCATGATCATACATGTTGCATGTTATTATTGCTATCTGAGGGCTTTGAGCCAAAACCTTTACAATAAAATGGCATTGAAAACCCCTCTTCTTCACAAATCTCTTCTTTCGTGTGCTTGTACATTTCTCTCTATTGTCCTCTCGACCATATGAGCAAGCATAAATACATAAAAAAATTTAAGATTTCAAAGTATAGGACAAATAATAAAGCACTATTAATACCAACATCTAAAGAAGGCATCTCTAAAATACTTACAATTCCCATCGCAGGGTAACACTACCCCTTGAGCTTGGATTTTCGGTTAAGCCTGAAGTTTTGGCCTTTCGTCGGGTAAAGATACATGGAGCTTCGGGATTCATTTCCTCTCCTTTAATGAAGTTTCTATGTAGAGGATTTTTTGTAACTCAATCAAAAATCATGTTGGTCTTAGATACTTCAGACTAGACCTAATCTTTACCTGAAAATATCATTTTATCTTTAGGATCTTGCACCTCAAGGCCGATTAAAGCCTTCCATTTCTTTTCCATTTTGATTCACAATCTGCAAAAAAATAAGGAAACATATTAGGAAACATTTACAAGTAATGTATAGGGATAATTTTATTTTTGTTTTTCCTCTCAAAATAAACTGCAGCAAAGAATAATCTATTGCAAACATCTGGATATAAAAATTACAACACCAATAGAGTGTACAATTTAGGGAATGAGGGATATACAACATTCTTGCTGGTATAATAAAGGTATTGTCTTCTAAACTTCATGATTAACTTAAGCTTTAGTTCTATTATTTATTTTTATATCCAAGGATACCACAGAATTCATTCTAGATGAAATTCAAACAACAAACTATGTGTTTTTTGTTTCAACAATAAATTGTCAAGCAAAAGGAAAAGGAAAAGAATTTAGTTTGGATATTTCAGAGTGTAAGTGCACCTAGTTCTGACCATACAAAAGGGCTTCATTATATGTCCAAATATTAAATATCACATGCCAGATGTGGTTGTTATTCTTGGTACTCAAAGAAATTTTGTTTAGACAGGTAGATGGATAGGCTCACTTTCACCTTTACATCAAAGACTGGATTAATGACAACCATTTTGTGTTATGTCAGGTTCATTCAAAAGTGGTGAATTAACAAGCTACTATTTGATAGTTGTTGAAACTACATCACCTCTCCTGTTCTTTTCAGTTGTGCCATTAGTCTCAATGCAGATCTTGTGAAAATACAGGTTCTGCAATCTATTATTTCATACTATTGATTTTTGTCACAATTTAAGAGAAAATTAAGTAGGTGACTGATTCAATTTTTTTTATCCTATCTGTTTGTATATTGTTTTCCATCCAAAAATCTAACACATCACAAATTTTAATGTTATGTTTGAATGGCAGAACCTTCCCTTGCATGCATGCAGATTAAGCATGAGTAAGAAACAAAATTAAATTGCTATGTTGGAATCTAGGCACTTGTAACAAGTGGTGTTATTAGCATGGATCATGGAATGCCTTAGAGCCTTACCATGCAACCATTAAAGACATTTCATAAGGAAGAAATGACTTTACTGATTCACTTTAAGTTCTAAAATTGTTGAAAAATATTTACACCATTATTAAGATCCAATTGACGATAGCTTTCCTCATTGAATAAATTACTTTCATGCACAAAATGATATGGTGAGGTCATGAACATATTTTACAAGTATGTTCATTTGATAACAAATGTAAAAATCCATGTTTTTCTACATTTCAGCCTGCTTATGATAGATCCCATTTATAAGGTCTAGATTTTTCTGATTTTTCAATTATGTTCCATATCATTTGCATAATGTAATCTAGTATTTGGGGGGTGGCTTCAGGCTTTTGATGCCCCAAACTCCTCTATCCCTATTTCCCATTACGTTCCCATTTCCCATTTCTTTTTTCTGGTAACAAAGCTTGAAGCATGACAACAATTTAAGCAAGGGTTGTTTTGCACCTCCTTCTGTACAAGGTAGACTAAAATAATGTACAAGAAATACTAAACTCAAATAACACCTTGCTATCCACCAATATCCACTTGGATCATTCCTCCCCCCTTAGGAATCAATGGTCCCAATTGCATTGAGTTCCTCCATGAGATGAGGAAACTTTTGCTGAACTTGATCTCTGGTGAACCACTTGCCTTTGTGCAAGAGTTGGACAACTTTGATAACCCAATACAGTTGGATCTTCTGCTAGAGATTGTTCTTGATTTGCATGTCCATTATAAAATCCGTGGTTTCATGTTCCATGCAGTCTGGGTTTAACTCTGTTGGTGTGAGTTGTTCTGCAATGTCAGAGTTGTCCAGTAGAGGTGGGAAGTAGGGCCAAAGAGGGTGCACATTGAAAACTGGGTGCAGAACAAGGAATGCTGGAACACTGATCTTAAGGGAATTGGCCCCTACAACCTTGGTGAGAGTGTATGACCCATATCAGAGTGGGTGAAGCTTGCGATGGGGTCCATCGAGGCACTCCTTCTGCAAATGTAGCCACACTTTGTCACCCACCTGGAAGTTATGTGGCACCCAATGTTGATCATGTCATTGCTTATACTTAGCATTGGTTCTGTCCAATATGTCATGAACCTGTTGGTGGATGTGCTAAATGAAATCAATGAAATTTTCCGCTTTTTCAGCTTCAGAGTGGACATGAGCCGAATCAGTATGAGTAGCCACAAATGGCATGGCTACGTCAATGGGACATTATGGCTAGAATCCCAAGCCCACCTGAAATAATATGTGGCCACTTAAGCTGTGGAGAACCTCGTTATAACTATGTTGTACATAGGGAAGGCTCTCATCCCATGTGTGTGGATGCATTGAATTTTACATGTGCATAATATGTACAATCATCCTGTTAACGACCTCTATCTCGCCATCAGTTTGGGGATGGAAAGTTGTGAACTTGGTGAGCTTGGTGTCTAGCATTGACCAAAGGTTGGACCAAAATGTGTTGAGGAACCTACTATCTATATTTGAGATGATATATTGTGGGATCCCAAAGTGCACCCACACTCATTCAAAGAATAGTTTAGCAGTGGCTTCTACTGTGATATTCAGCTTGCATGTCGCCATAATGGCCATCTTTGAGAATCTGTCGATGACAATGAAAACATAGTCATTTCCATGCTTTATTAAAAGGAAGGCCTGACATGTAATCCATGGAGATGGATTCCCAAGGTCAACTAGGGGTAGGTAGAGGATTATAGAGGCCTTGCTTCTTGATTGTCGATTTGGAAATGGCGCAAGTAGTGTGGGATCTGATGTACTTCCAGACATCCTGTCGAAGGTTCAGTCAATAGAAATAATTTTACAATATTTCCACTGTTTTCTCAACCCAAAAATGCCCAGTAACATTAATGTAGTACGCTTGCCAAATCATCTTGGCACATTCTGTTTAAGGAACAAAATGGTGTCCTAGATGACATAATAGTAGATCCTGGAGGTGAAAATTTGGAACTTGTGTACCCTCTAAGAGTGTGATATATGTGTGGCAAAATTCCAGATCGCTCTGGTAGAGAAGAGGTCAATCATAAGTCTTGTGCCCATAAGATTTGAGAATGGTGGTTACTTCCACGATCAGTGGTCGGCGGAGGCAGTCTGCAACATTATTGGTGTTGCCCTTCTTGTACTTGATCTTAAAATGAAATTTTTTCAGATATGTGGACCACTTTTTATGGTGATCATTCTGTAACTTTCCTTTTGTCTGTATGAATTGCAGGGATCGGTGGTCTATGTGGATGAACGTTTTCTTCCACAAAATGTAATGCTTCCATTATCAAAAAGCCTGTATAATGGAATACATTTCTTTATCATAAGTGGGATACTTGCAAACTATGTTGGACAGTGTCTCACTATGATATTCCATTGGATTCCCATGTTGAGTAATAAATTCCCCAATAGCATAGTCACAGGTATTTGTCTCCATTTCAAATGGTTGTTGCAAGTTTGGTAATGTGAGCACTAGGATAAAGCAGAGGAGATGTTTCAATTCTAAGAACATCTTTTGTTGAGATTGTGAACAAAATAATTTTTCTTTCTCTCCTCCCTTGGTGACTTGACTCAAAGGCCAAGTGATATGAGAGAATCCCAACATGAATTTGCAGTAGAAATGAGCAAGACCTAGAAATATGTGAAGCTCTGTTAGAGTGGTTCGAGTTGGCCAATCCCAAATGAATTCGATCTTTCTTGGATCCACATGCACCCCCTTATCATCAATAATGTATCCCAGATACTGAACCCAGGTATGCAAAACATGCACTTCTCCAATTTTGCACACAACTTGTGTTTCTGCAGTATTTGGAGGACCTGTCGGATGTGGTGGTGGTGCTCTTCCCAAGTCTAGATGAAGATCAGGATGTCATCCAAGTACACTAATAAAAATGAGTTGGTGAATGGCGGCAAGATGTTTTCCATCAGCCTCATGAAGGTTGCGAGAGCATTTTTCAACTCGAAAGGCATGACAAACCATTCGAAAAGACCCTCCTTGGCTTTGAAGGCAGACTTCCAGACATCGGAGGATTCGATTGGTACCTGGAGATACCTGTACTTCCAATCAATCTTGTTGAAATATTTTTCCCCTTTGAGTTGGTCCAGAAGGTCATCAATCTACGGGATCAGGTACCTATTCCAGAAAGTGATCTTGTTCAACGCCTGATATTCAATAAAGATTCTCCAAGTCCCATCCTTCTTCTACACCAAAAAAACCAGGCTCCCACAGGGCAATGACCTCGGCCGGCTGTGACCTTTCTACAGCAGCTCCTGAATCTACCTCTTGATTTCATCGTTCTCCAGAATAGAGTGTCGATAGATTGTTCCATTAGGAAACGATGCACCTGGGGTTAGATCGATGGGATAATTAATGTGACAGTGCAGAGGCACCCCTGTGGGTGAGGTGAAGATGTCTCTGTACTCCTCCATGACCTTTTCCATATGTTGTTGTCGCGCAGAGGATCCATGTCTAGAGGTCATGGCCAAAATATTCTTTTTTCCCTGAGGGCAGATCACAAGGAAAAAAAATTCCCATATTTGGAAATGAGCTTACTACATTATTTTTCAGTAACCAAAGAGATAGCAGCATGTGGTGGTACCTATGGTATCATGTACAAGTTATTTCCCAAAGTAAAAATAACAACATGAGGTAGAGACTCATACACAACATGTTTCTTCCACAAGTATGGTTAGCCTAATAATACATCACAAAAATCAAGAGGATCAATCTCGCATAATACCTCATCCATGAAGGGCTTGATGCTTTAGGGAAGGTGACACTGTTGGCTGACGTGGAGATCTCGTCCTTGGTGAAGCCACTCGATGGTGTATGACTGTGGGTGTGTTGTGGTCGGCCAGCCCAATCACTTCACAACCTTTTCTGAAATGAGGTTTTGTTGCCTCCCACTTTTGACAATGAATTGTAGTGGGGAACCATTTATCCACATCTAGGAGTGGAATAGATGCTCCTCCTCCTCTAGAACTTTCGGTTCCTCCTCCAGGATCTTCATGGTGGAAATACTAGCGTTGGGCTCTGCATCAATAATATGCTTCCCTTTTTCATTCCCCTTGTTGATTTTTGATTTAGATTCAGAGCATGCATCTGATTCAGAAGCCTTCATCTCAGTCACTAGTGACTGCTTGGCCCGACACTCAGTTGTGTTGTGAGTGGAGCTCTTATGGAACTCACACCACTTTCCCGTATCCTTCTTCGACTTCACGGTGTTGTTCTTTTCTTGTGGCTTCACCATGTTTTCCTGGGCTAACATGCCTTAGCTTTTTCCTTTGTTCTGTGGTTTGAGGGCACCTTCCCTTGCTTTTGATTCATAGATCCAAAGTCTTTCTTCTTCTGTTTGAATTTCTGCTCAACCTTGGCAGCATATTGGTATGTCGTACCAAGCGAGGAGATGTTGAGGAACTCTATTTCCTCCTGAATGTATATGTGCAAACAACTATGGTACTTCAACACCAAATTTTTCTCTGAATATTTGATACCCAACTTTGTGCACAAGGTATGGAACAAATTCGTCAACTCATGCACATATTGATCCCTTTGTTTCCGCAACGTACTCCATTGTATGTACTTGTCCTCATAGCTCCCCACAGGATAATATTATTCCTTGATGGTGTCTCAGAAATAATTCCAAGTGGGTACGGCCGAGAACAGAGAGGCTTCCCCCTCATCCTTTTTCTCACAGTAGGCTTCCCACCAGTCCTTGACATGGGGGGCAACTTTAAGGAGTGAAAAATTATCTTCTCCCAGTTGGAAAAGTCATGAACCAAGAAATATCATTCTGATAGATTCAACCATATATCTACAACGTATGCATCTATTTTTCCCTCAAATACGGGAATTTTAAAGTTTACTTGTAACTTATAAGGAGTTGTGCCTCTAGAGTGGCTTCTGGATGTAGATGCGCCGTCGGTGGGAAGTTTTTGAAGGATTTGGAAAAATTTATCCATCATCGCATTCCTTTGTTTTTCGAGGGCCTCCTCGAGCAATATTTTAATAGGATCTCCTGCTCCCTCATCTTTTGTTTCGTCCCCCATGGGAAGCTGTTAGGGTTTGCGAAGGTGATATTGCAAAGGTTCAACCAGATCGAGCCCTAACTCCTTATACCCTGACCTCATTGGGGACATGAAAATAAGGATATACAAAGAGTAGAATTCTCTGATAACACTAATCCAAATTTATGGAGGAACACAACAAAATACACATATAACAATAAATACAAAGATGTAGTGGAAATAACACTTTATTTCGTTAATATCAAAGAACTGAATTTTTTTACAGAAATAATGGAAATAAACTAGCTAAGGTGCTAGTAGCTTATATTTGAGAAGAGATATGGTGACTACAACCCTATAAAATATGTTACAATGAGGCTTGACGGTCTATTTATTATTGAGAAACAATGGAAAACCATTGTTATGAAACTAGCTCCAAAAATAGAAGTAAATAGAGATGAACGCCTTAGAAATAAGCCACTTCGAGGGGGCAGGCTCCTTTATATTACATAAATGAAAAATTCTTGGATGATACGAATGAAAAAATTTCCTTTCTATATATAGGAGTCCATGGGGTCACAATATAATCCTAGCTGACCTAACAATAATAATGTAAGGGTACAATAATAACAGTATGGGGGCTACAGGGGTAGAAAAATAAAAATAAGGGGGCTACACTAACAATAATAATGGGATACACTAGTATTATGGCGACCTAACATGTCCCTCTCCTTCAAACAAGTGTTGCCCTCAATGCTTAATTATTTTTGGATGCTTCTGTATAAAATTTTCATTCTCCCATTTGGAATCTTAAACGGGTAGGTTCTCCCACTTGCTGAGATAATTTGAAATTGATTGATTTGGTAGTTTTTGAGTTCTTGTTTCTGTGGCTTCTTCATAACTTATTTCGCTATGATGTTGATCTTCCTGTTGTTTCATTCGATTTTGCACCAAAGTTAGGTTATCCTTTGAGAGTTGGAGAACTTGTCGATGATTCTTGATGTGATCTTCCACTACTTTATCATCCATATTAGCTTTCATTTGATCCTTCAAACCAACCAACTTAGCCTCCATTTTTTATTTTAAACCATCTATGTCATGTTTGATTTCTCTTTGTAAGATCGAAATTTGTTGCACTTCGTACCATAATGCAATTCTTCCTCTTCATGCGTCATAGTAGATCTTTATGAGGGCTTAATTGGTGTGGAATTATTTTTGGAAGTCATTATAGAACCCAACAATGATAAAAATTCTTCAATATACCCTTGGAATTACTTCAAACTGCTTTTTCAAACAAACTTTATGCAATTTTAAAAAACAAATACACACTTTTTTCTTGATTTTTAGGAGGTCAATATTGAAACTGAAATATCTATGTGATTTCAAATCTTTAATATCTGAAATTCAGTCTTGTAGTAGCGCTCCGAATATTCTTTCGAATGCCACAGGTCTGACTTGATTTGGTTTTTTCAAGTCAAATTTATGTCAAATCTCCCACAATGTCCTAATTATGGACTGGTTTAGTTGAGCGAACTTGTATGGCACACCACATGTCACTATTTCTTTCTTTGGATCTGGAATTGATATACAGAAAAATACAGTATGTGTAATTTTAGCCCATTTTTACATAATTCCAATCTGATGCTCAGAGTGAGAGTTATGATGATTTTCCCAAGGTCACCTCTTTTAGATGAAATTCGGGAGCCTACAAAACCCCTAACTTCCATAGATCCTATCTCCGAAAATATTACTAACCAAGATCTGAAATTTTTATAAAAATATCCTCGGGATTTTGGCTCCACGTGGTACAAATTTCAGCTTCTGAAACTTTGTATAAAAAACGTTATAGATAAAATGCCACGATGACCTGTTTGGAGTAGTGAAACCCTAGAATCCAAAGCTTTGATACCAAATGTTATGAAACCAACTCCAAAAATAGAAGAAATGAGAGATCAACGCCTTAGAAATAAGCCACTTCGAGGGGGGAAACTCCTTTACATTACGTAAATGAACAATTCTTGGATGATACAAATGAAAAACCTCATTTCCATATATAGGAGTCCATGGGGTCACAATATAATCCTAGTCGACCTAAAAATAATAATGTAAGGGCACAATAATAACAATATGGTGGCTATAGGGGTACAACAAAGGGGGCTACACTAACAATAATAAGGGGATACACTAGTATTATAGGGACCTAACAACCATAAACATCCAAAACCCTAACCCTAGGATATGAAGCACCAAAAATATAGGCCATGTTTGGGTAAATTGGTACATCTTCCCAGGGATGTAACTTTGGCATACGATCTTTGTTTGACGTGTACAATACTTCGTTAGAAATATCTATCCAAGGAAAAAAAAATTATGTGAGCAACATTTAAGGGACCTCCTGTAGAAATTATATGTACTAAGCATGCATATGTCCGAATAGTGGAAATGATGCTCAATGAATCTCTCTTGAGTAAGAACTCAAATTCCCTTGAGGATGAGGGTGGGATTTCCGCTCAGAAATACCCTTGTGCTAAACAGCACAACAGACTTGGCTAAACAGCTAAAGCGTGCAAAAATTCATAAAATATCAATACAATATCAATATTCAGAATTCCCTCTATGGCTGCCCTCTTCCTTATATGCTTGGTGAGATTCCTCATCCTCGGTCCCACTCAATAAAGAAGCTACTCTCATCCATACACTCCTCCTTTATGACTATGTTGTCCTCCATTAGCACTCCACTACCTCCATAACAACAATGTTGATTTGGTCAACTTTGACCCTATCCACATGCTTTAGCCCTTGTTCACACCTCAAGGTGCTTTATACAACTAATACAATGATCCAAATTCATATGAGAAGTGCTTTATTCCTACTAAAGATATTTATGGGTCTCTCTACTCACTTATTCACCTATCTTATTATCAAAAGCAAAAATTAATATTCCAACTAGCTAAAATATTATTAGGAATATTACAGTCCTCCCCTCCCAAATGTTTCTTGTCCTTAAGAAACTGCAAGGATGGATAGTGCAAAGCCTCCTCTTCTCCTCCTATAGCATCCTCATCTGATAAACTCCTCCACTGAACTATATTCTCTTCAATCAATATGTCCCCTAATTGCTCCTCCCAAGTGTGTAATTTAGCCTTTGGCGATAAAACCAAATGGCTCTCATCATGAAGAAGTGGGATATACATGGAGGAAACTACATGTTCTCTAGAGGCCTTCTTGAGACATAGAATATGAAAAATTTTAGGGACCTTAACCCCCATGAGAAGCTCCAATCCCCATGCTATCATCCAAACAAGATGGATCACCCTGGGTAGCTCATAGGAAAACTCCTCGATCTCTTGCTCCTGCAATGTAGATGGGCTATATGGCTGAACATGATAGACCAAATTTTCCATACCATGAAATATCTCACTCCATATATGATCTGTATAGAGCTTTTTCTGGTATTGGGTTGAAATAATGTTTCCCTCAAGAGGCCAAAAGGCATCTAAGCTCTCAAGGATCCACTCTTTAGTCTTATGAACCTTTCTTTCCCAAATGATCCCACATATAGTGAATAGAACATCGTCACAATATGTAGTCCAAATGAGTAATATACTGAGTGTCATATGAAATTTTGGATGGTGAAAATAGTTCCCCAAGTGGAAATAACGCAGTTTTTCTACTTGTTGCCCCTGAAAATAATATGGAAAGTAGCTTCCCAACCACTTGCTTCTTGTTTCTGTATTCTCATATACTTGGAAGTAGTAAATGGCATTGGGTTTCAAATGAGTATACCCAAAATAGAGAAATACTTGCCCAAATTCATATAAAAAATGGCTACCTCCATCACTGATGTTGGTCTTAAGAAGACCATAAAATCCAAAGAGAGGCTTGCCCTCTTGTGGAGCAATGCATTGTATACAAATGGAAAGAGAATGGAAATACTTTGTTAGATGATCAATAAGTACAAGGACATAACTCTTACCATGTACTATTGGTAAGTTGGTGATGAGATCCATAGATGAGCTCTCCCATGAGAATCTCTCCATAATGGTCTGATATGTTCCCATTAGACCTTGGTGACCGGGAAGGAATGATTCATGTGCTACATGTAGAGCCTTCTTCTTGAGCTTGGAATTTCTAGTCAAGAAGATCCTATCGTGGTATTAGATGAGCCCATCCACCACTCTATACCTCTCATCTTCTACTTTCCCATCAGGCACCTCATATGTGAAGTGATCCTTGGAATACTCCACCAATAGCTGGGACTCCCAATATGGATCTATACTCCTTAATGGGACCACTTTTGGCCTTTCTGATAAGGTGCCTGTCATCTCATATCTCCCCTCTTTGACAAGCTCAATGCAAAAGTCACATGCCGAAATGTTTCTATCCCATTGTTGTTGCCTCCCTTGCAGTTGCTTCTACATAGAAAAAGATTGAATTTTTTGGAGGTCAAAGCCTTTGACCATCCAAAACTTCCCAAATTTGGCCAAAGCATGCATGAATGCCAAAAAACCTCTATTGTATATGGAATACTCCTTCTTATTTGGAAGTATATTCTGATCCTCAAAGGCTATGGAGTAGCCCCTTTTCACCATGATTGTGCCACCATATACTCCTAAAACATCATGCAAGGTATGGGTGAAAGTCATCCCATACTCTCCCAAAAGTAACCAAAGAAACAATGACTCTTGTTTCCTCCTCATATTATCATCACACAGGCCATGGAGCAAAAGCATGATGATTAACATGAAAATTATCACATCAGCCCAATATAACCAAACTCTTTGTTGCCACATCATGTGAGTGTCGTGCAATGTACCAAACCATAAAACACCCTCTGACATAAGATACATCATTTGATGGCCAAACTATCTCAAGAGTAGCCAACATAGCCATGCCTCATGTTGCCATGTGTCATAGATCTACAAGTGGCTCACCAAACCCTTGTTCATAATCCTCACCCATCCATCCAATTGTGGGTGACTCCTATCATGCTCCAATTTGGTATCTACTCGTTGAGGCCTCGAAATTCGCTGCAACAGCATGGGGGATGACCACCTAGTCTGAACCTTAAAGTAGTTCCTTTTCCATTTGGAATGGTAACTCTAACTGGTTTAACTAGGTCTAGTTACCTTTTCTCAATCTCCAATGGCTTAAAATATAACTTTTGTCGACCAATGGGAAAGAGACATGAGATCACTTTTCTTGTTGATCTGGCAAGAAAGTGATCTTTAAGATCATTTGGGCTCAGCCAAGCCAAGAGGACTTTTTAGGGATGTAGAATTTAATCTATATGCACAATTATTCTAAGATGCAAGAAAAATGAACTATCATAATCCTATCTCAATTAGGTAGATATATATCTATCCCAACCAAGAGCAAGATATTGTAAATAATTGGGATTTAGATATCTCTGGATTATAATGAATATCAAGTTAATGAAGTAGTTCAATTAACTGACATTATGAATACCAAAAACATCATATCTGGAGACCTCTTAACTGAAATAATCAATCAACAACACTCAGGAAGAAGTTAGCAAAATGATATTGATATTTTAATGAGTAACTTGAATAATTAAACAATAATACGCGAAAAAAGTTCACAACATATCAAGGTGAAATCCGAAGTTGGGAAACACTTTTTGGCAGATAGCCAAAATTTGGGTGAAATTTTTAATTTCTCGTTCGAGAAAATAGTCAACTCAATTTCTCGACCGAGAGTTTTTAGAACTCTCTTCCCAGATATTTTTAATGTTTCGCCCAAGGGTTAGATTGGGCTTGACTGGAGTTAAAATACTCTCGGCCTAGAGTTAAGTATTTTCTCATCTGATAGTTTTATTGACATAAAATCTCAGGTAAACTCTCAGACAAGAGTTGTAAAATTCTCAAGCGAGAGTTTTAAAACTCTCGGAGGAGAGTTTTAAAATTATCATCCTAGAGTTGTTTTCACTCTCGTCTGAGAGTTTTATTCTTATAAAAAAACCCAAAAATCTTGTCTCCCCTGACATTCTGCAAACCTATATACTGGAGCACTGTCATTTTTGAGCCACCGTGAGCACCAACGAAAAATTGGATATCTAACCAAGTGAGTCTCGAAAGCGATTTTTTTAAGGTAAATTTTATTTTGTGGGCTACGTTCTCGATCACAGAATACAAAAAATGAACGCAACCAGATCTAAAAGTTCTCTTTGTGTTATATGCTATGTATTACATCTTTCCCGCATGCATTTTGTTTTGATGGAAATTTATGTTCACTAATTAGCTCAAATATTTTATTCCTGCCATTATTTTTATGGTCATTTGTCTTTATATTTTTTACTTGGGTTGCAAGGCTGGTTCTATAAAGACTGGTCTCGATTCAAATTGAGTTGAACCAATATTTATAAATAGGACTTCAAGGATTCGTAATTGGCCTAGGTAATGGATATTATAATTCGCAAACTCATCTTTAACTAATTTCTAAGAATGAAATTTATAGTTGTCCCTTAATTTACTTCATTTCCCTTAATAGATAACGTGTACCCTAGCATAATTGTGTAATACAAAGGTTTGAATACTCATTTGAATTGAGTGTAGAGTAATAAAATCCTCTTTCCATCTTGAATTTTACAGTCTATGGTCTCATAGAGGTTTACATACAAAAAACCCTCATTTTCGAGCCACCATGAGCACCAACGAGTTTTTTGTATTTTTCATAGTACTAAATATGTCAACTATAAGGGTATACCTGAAAAAGGATTTCAATAGACGTTGAAATCATGCCTCAATATGAGCCTCAAACCAGGCCGAATATGTGCCTCAGGTCAGTCTTTTGTCCAGCAATTTTTTCACAAAAAATAGGGCTTAACCAAATCAAAAATTTCAACCTTCTTCATATTTCCGATATGCACTAAGTCTTAGATATCTCCCATGAGTTTGTAGTATAAGACTAATCTTCTAGAAGACCGAATTTCTAGGCTTGAAGGTGGCCGATTGTATACTTCAAGAGGTATAAATCCACAATTTACTATGGAGTACGAGTTGCAGAGCTAAAGGAGTTAAAGCCAAGGGTTTTTGTGAATATCCCTATCAGGTTTCCCTCCAGATCAAATTCATGTAGTTTCCTTGCAATTTATTAATAAAATAACTTGGGTTTGCATTGTTTTTTCTCTATAATGGTCTTGCAATTTATTATTGAATCTTCTGGAAAAATTTAATAGTGGATTTCTTGAATTTAACTGTTGGAAATTAAGTAAAATATATAATAGGGATATTACATAGTAGAAGCATGCACTATATTATCACATATTGATATACTGGGATTCAATGCTTTAGTTCCTGTCTCCCCTGACATTCTACAAACCCCTGGCCCGTGCAAACCTGTACGCTGGAGCAGAACAAGCCCTGTCATTTTCGAGCCACCTCAGCGATCGATTCTGTCATGAGCACCAGTGAAAAATTGGATATTTAGCCAGGTAAGTCTAGATTTTTTTTTCGAATGGCATTTCTCATCTTGATGCCATAAATTTCCTGTGAAAAATTAAAAATCAACATGTAAATTTCCTGCGAAGAATTAAAATTTAACATGTACTAGGGGAAGTAATGATTTAATAACTTCGGTGGAATATGGGCCATCCATGAGTAATTGGAGTAAGGTCCACTGTTGCATAAGTAGACATAAAACCTCTACACCTAATAAAAGGAAGTGCACAACTCATGCAATACTCTTCCTAGTTGCAACAATCCTTCCTTGAGTTGCAATATGCTCTATGGTCATGGATTCCAGTTGGTTGTAACCCCACCAAACCCTCGCTAGTCGATGCAACCAAATAGGTAGCAACCTAGGTCAATTGCGATTCAAGTGTTGTTTGGGTTACCAAGTGAAAATAACACATAACTGAACCGATTCAGTTCTTGCCTTATCACCACTCTATCACCTTAATAAAGAGGATTTACTAGAAGGTTAAGGGAGTTTGGAAAATTTATGAATAGCTTGTTTACACTAATGTTCAAGATTTTCATCCTTGATAGAGATTTTCATTATCATTAAGTGCTTTTCATCAACATAGAGCTTGACTAATTTTTGCATGGTGATTTTCCTATTTATTTGCTTGCATTTGTCCATTCTGCAATATATGTTTTGATCCCTTCGACAGTATATCCCTTGATCCCTTCTTGGGTGATTCTTCAACTTACTACGTTGACCATAGCTGGGCTCAACAAAAATGGCAGGGATGATGGAAAAGGGGCAAAAGGCCCTAGATATCTGATAGGGAACAATGAGTATGTTTGCATGTCACAATTATAATACCAACCAAAAATAAATTGGTAATGTCTCTGACAAAGCACCATGAGTATGTTTGCATGTCACAATGATAATAATAGTTAATACCAACATCCAAATTCACCTCGCTTGCCATTGCAAAAAAATGGGTGCCCATGTAGGAGGGGATTGTAAGAACTAACATACACCACCTTGGATTCTTTTCTGTCACCATAGGGTTATCCATAATTATATATTTTTTAATATTTTGTTGATTCTCCAGAAATAGCACTTGAAAGTGTACTAAAATAGAGAAAGGTGGTCTATGGTTTTCTTCTTCAAAGGGAAAATACATGTCTCCGTATAAATGAATGTAAGTGTGCGTGAGAAGGGGCTTTTGGTCGATACATTAATTTGTCTTCTAATTCCCAACAGGGCTTCACGCCTCTCACTCACAGTATTCTCTAAAAATTCACTCTTGGGCTAATAGTTTGACTCGGAAACTTGGAAATGTTGCTATCTGAGGTTCTTCATGTGCTTTTTATGTGAGGTTAAGTATTTTTTGGGCTACGTTCTCAATCACATAATAGAGAAACGAACATAACCAGATGGAGTGATCAAGAACATGACACTGACTTGTGGATTTTATGTGATTTGGGTTAGTTAGACTACAGATAGTATAAATGAATTTTTCCTCATATTTGCATCTCATACTCAAACTTTGCTTCATTTATTCACTGATACAGACCAAAGTGGGCAGTTTCCTTGTTTTCAAACCTGTTGCTCAACTATACTTTTTACCCTCTCCAGTTTTACCTCCATGAGATATGCATGTATTTATGTCTCTTGTTGGTACCCATTTCCTTTTATTGAGCAACACATAATACTTATTAATATGATCTATGGAATCAACAAGTAGGTGGCTCCTTCTAGGGGATATTTCTACAAAATTTTTGGATTCATCACGATTTACATGGATCAATAAAAAAGTATGCAACAAATAGATCTACATAAATTCAGTAGAGTACCTTGTGACAAATTACAAGTTTAGAGACAAAATCCTAAAATTATCAGAATTAAAACTACAATTATAAACAGTTATTTTTGTATCTTTAGCATTCAATCAAAATCATCACCTTTGGGTGAGTAAAAAGAGAATATACTTGATGTGAATCACATTGAGTAAAAGAATAACACACTAGATATCATTGAATGTAAGGCTATCATGAAATGGGTGGTACAATAGGCATACAAAGTTTCTCAAATGAGAACTATCACATATATATTTGTCTTCAGCATCCCAATCAGTGTTAGACACTTAAATTTACATACAAAGGATTAAAAAACTTATGAAAAAATAAATTCGTTCAAACATGTAGGTTAATAAATAACTAGATAAGATTTTATGGCAAGTTTAATTTGAAACTTCTGAATCAAAAGAAACAAAATACCAATACATAATAGGATTCCATCTACTATTTTCTGATAGTAAATAGGTGTAATGCATCAGATAACTCACAATATAGGTTGATAGAACCTCTATGATATTTGGAGTCTGCACTATTTTCTAGTCTACCTTCTGAGCTGTTATTGATATTGTACAACTTATTAAATCTAAAATAGAGTAAAATATCTAGGAGACATAACAGACTAGGAATGTAAGTCCTTTATATTGGATGGGAAAAAGAGAACAGAGTAGCACGTAAATGCAAAAGAACATAAAGGAAACCAAAAGACTTTCTGGTTCAACATGGATATTTCTTGGGGTCCATATTCATTCACATGTATTTGAAAATGCTGACATGCTTGAACCAAAAAAGGAAGAGAATTTCAAATGTTGTCCTAGCTGTTTAAAATATATTTTCTACAATATAAAGAAAAAATCATGAATACATGGGCCTGAAAGGGCTTACATATCAAGTGTGATAATACATGAATGGAGCCCCATCTTGATGTAAAATGTTCTCCATCCTCAACACTTCACAAGGATTTGTTATAAATAACCATTAACTAAGATTCCATTTCTCTTAAGGAGGAATATTTGACTAGACATCAGTTGTGACTATTGATGGTGACTACAAAAAAATAGAATGAGGAAATTAGAAAGAAGAAGAATTGAGGCAATGGCCTCTTTTCCAGAAATGATTGTTAGACAAAGTTATTAACCCTACAAAATGATGATTTTCCAACTCCATTAATAAAAAAATTCTGCCAATCCAGTGACAATAGATCTAATGATATTGTAGCATTTCATGATTGGGGTCATAATAGCCAATCTAAGAAGTATAGCGGAAATTGTGAACATTTTGCAATGTTAGCCTCAAAACATACCTTGCACAAGTTATTTTCTTTCTATTTTAGGATAGATTTCCTTTGGTTAGCAAGCTCATATATATTTAAACTTTATTTTGGGATTGTGTTCTAATTCCCTTTAATAACATGGTGATCTATCCATAACTGGGTAATACTACAGTAGAGGAACAATAAATGTAGGAAATAAAGTGGAATCACATTGTGTGAAACACTTGTAACCCTTGCTAGTATCGCTTGGAGTACTACGAAATAAGACAATAATTGTAAAAAAAATCTCACTTCCATGTATCTTTAGGAATATAGGAATTCCCCTAGGTATACTTGAAGCCCTATTTCGATAGGCTAACCAACCATCCTATTGCTCCAAAAGATGTAGAACAACACTCAAGGAGACCACTCACTAATACCTAGGCAGTCAAGTTGTACAACTAGAGGAACGATTGACCCACCTTAGTTAGTGACATGAGATATTATGCCCTGTACTATTGTTGAGCACTTGTATGTCAAGGAGCTATAGTACATGTTACCCATTGGTTGATGACATAACTGTCGTTTGATAATTTGTTTTCTAATTTGTTTATGAGGGGTAGAAATTTGATTTGATACTATAGCAACAATGGTATCACAAAATCCCTCCAGAGACCTCTCCATGAAAGGAGGATTATTAGGTACATTCGTTATTTAGTTATGTCATGTTTTCAAGTAGGTTATATTTATTGTTCATTGTGAAAAATTGATTAATGTGAATTTTTTTTGTCCTGCATAGTTGGACACACTCATATGAATCGTGTACCCAAACACCAAATCAAACAAGAGGAGCCCAATATACCTCTTCCCATTCATCCCCAATTTCATAGAGCCCATTCTGAGGGGTATATTATACACAATATAGGTACACATTAGATTGCTAGTTAAAATGTTCAAGTTTACGTTATATTCAATGTTGAACAGGTGATTTTTTTTTCAAATGAAATGTGTTTAATGTGAAAAAATTATGCTCCATAGGTGCAAATGTAGGAGTTGGGGTTGGCCCTATTGTTGGTAAGGGACAAAGGAGAATAATGTTTCAGCCTATGGCATCCATCCCACACTTGTATAGTTATCGTTCAAGTAAAATCTAAAAGAAAATTTATTGTTTGATGTATGTTTAATGTGAAACTTATTGTTTGTCTCATGTACTTGTGTTATAAAACAATTTACTATTTTGTACAGTGTCTAATAGAGACATTCATTCCTCGTAAGGGAACAATCCTAGTCCAATCAACGAAGAGGATGAGATAGTTTTTCCACGAGGTATTTTCAAATGACCAGACAAGTTTTTTAAATACAAATTTTCTTTATGAATTATTTAATTTTTAATATGTTCAGTAATTTAAAATGTTACAGGTGGTGGTCGCCGCCCTCCTAGGGGGATAGGTCGTAGGGTTTATGAGTTTGCTCGAAATTCGAGCTATGATCCTCTTTACACCCATCTTGGTGATATTCTTGAGGAGATGCCTTTTGAAGATACCATCTCCTTACTTACTGTTGATGGGATGAGGGAGAATTCCACGAGATTGTGCAATGAATTGCAAGTTGAAATCTCTCTGCCCCTAGTCGAGATTGTCTCAAAATTGTTTTGCACAATTTGGAGAGTTTGATAGAGACTTATCATGGGGTTGGAACATCAACCCAAGTTTTTTTTGACATGATGCGTAGGAGGAGAGTGTCAGTGATTGGTATCCACTCCTATAATGAATTTATAAGTAGGGCCATTAAAGAAATGGCCTTGTCATTATTTGACTTGTGTTCTAAAGACAAAAAATGTCTAAAGATTGAAAGATTCAATGATCCTAATATTTCACCTTATATTTATGAGAAGTTCTTGTATGCATATTGGAAGTTCCCAAATAATGATCAGGTGCCACAATATTTTGTTAGGATATTGTATGCTTAATTTCGAGAGCACATGAACCCTAAATATACAGATACAAGGCCCAAATTCTATGGAGATGGAAAAGGTCGTACATATGAACGACCTGATGCTATGTGAGATGTTGGGTTTAGGCCTACAACACCTCGTTTAGCACCTCGACCACCTAGGGTAGTTACACTTCCAAAGGAGTTAGCCCTTATCTCCAGTGCAACATCTCAGATGAGGGAAAAGATATAAGAACATATTGTATTTTCTTTAGGAGGGGTGGAAGTCAGCTTAGGGACAAGCCAACCTTCATCTAGTGTAGGAGTTTATTCATTTGTGATTATTCCAAATGACGTGTTGAGGGATATGGAGGGAGATGAGCTTTTGGAGTATGCATCCTCCTGTAGAGACCACTATGAGTGAGCCATTAGACAACAAATTCACACCATGGATGAGGTATGTACAAGCATTTTTTTATATTTTTTAAAATACACATTTATAAGATGAGCTAGAGTGCATGTAACATGTTTTTTTGGTGTATATACATTTAGTCTCCAAAAAATTACGCCAATATATTTTTTTAAATTCAGTTTAGAACATTCTTAGAACAACATTGATTTACCCCTGATCCTCATTATGTAAATCATGGACATGACCATGTATAGGTGCCACATGCATTACTATCTATCTATATTTTTGTAAGTCAAATTTAAAATGAATTTATGTCACATAATTTTATATGGTATGAGTCTTAACATTATGGAATTTTTAGGTTAGTGCTACACATGAAGGGCTTCCTAAAGACATGATACCTTCATATGTTCCAGTGGTCTTACAGGTATTATCTATCTAGATTTTTATGTTAAATTGCAAGTGACTTTAACATGAACATAATTTTATATGGTGTGGCTCTTAACATTATTGAATTTTAGGTATGTGATACACATCAAGGGTTACCTGAAGAGATTATTCTTTCTCAAGTTCCAGTCGTGACACAGGTATTCATACTTTTCGTTAAGCATATTTATTATGTTTATTATATTTCTTTTCGCAAACTTTTCTATTAACTTTGGTTTATACTTTTCATGCTATAGATAATATTGAGATGATGCAAACTAAGCCCCAAGGAGATCGTGTAGCCTTTGGGTCATAGAGTCTACATTAAACCATGGTAACCTCTTACCATTTCTTCATTGGTATCATTGCCACATTATAAATAGGCTGTCACGGAATAAACAATATGAATTTACTTGTGTTGCCAAAGGTTAATTTTTTGTGTTTGTTATGTGGGTTGGACCTCAAAAAATATTTGTGGTTCATAGAGATGAAGATGATGCATCGGTTTTCAATAATGCTAAAGAATATTCTTAAGATGGTATTGCAAGCTGGAAAGTTTTTTATTTTGATTTATTTAAGTTGATATTGGGTAAAATTGATATGGAACAGAAAATGGAGGAAGATACAATGCATATGGAACATAAAAGGGAGGAAATTTCATTGCATAGCTTGCCCAGTAGTAGTTCTCATGACCTAGGTCACTTAAAATAGTTTGATAGCATAAAGGACCCTATTGATCACTTCTACCACCAAGAAACTAACCAAGTATACATTTATTAAAGAGCATGCTCTTCTCATCCTTTTTTGTGATTTTTGTTGCCAAAAGAAATGTTCTTTTCCATGTTTATGGTGTATGATTTAAGATTTTAAATGTTTTTTCATAGCATATTAATAAGTGTAAATGGATGAATAAAGTTCAGCAGGAATGGAACATTCTCCAAGAATATTTACCAGGTTTGTCAGATGGAAATCATAATTTTTACATAGATTGTTAGGGAATAGTTTATAGGAATTGCTTTCATATCCTGATGTGATCAATAGTTGACTCATAATAGAAAAAATTATTAGTTTTGGGACATCCAAAATTCATAACCTTGGTATAGAAATTCTTTGAACAAGTGTACATTTTAAGGTATAACAAGTAGTATTGCATGTCCTTACATACATGTCACAATATTAATAGATTTGTACAACATTGATTTATGTGCAGCATGATGGTCTATGGATGAGGGCGTGGCAGTAGAGTATACAAGAGGGTGCACCAATACTTTTATAGGATTTCAAATTTTACTTATTTTTTTCCTATTTATATTGTATAGCATCGGGTATGTGTGTATCTTTTCCTAAGACTTTAAAGTGGTATTTTGATGTTCAACTTAAATAATTTAGAATGGATATTTTTAAGTTTTTTTTGCAAGAGTTGATTGATGATCTCACTTACATTTTATTGAATGTCTTGTAGAAGTACAGTGAAGATGGAAGACACACAACCAGATTTGTTTGATCGCCTTCTTGAAGATGTTATTCAGATGATATTTGGAGCCATCTGTGATTGTAAATCTCTAGTACAATGCATGGTTGTCTCCCGGGGATTTTTCAGACATGCAACCTGCATATCTTCTTTGTCTATAGTTTGTCCTAATAATTATTCTAGCTATGAAGAGAAAATGAAAAAGATATACTCAATGGTGAAAGAGTTTCAAGAGCTACAAACACTTTTTGTAAGGGTGGGACGACCCAAGGATGAGCCAGCTTCATGGGCCCGTTGCATGTGTTATGCAAATATTGGTGCTTCTCTAGAGAAATTCATGTTCATGGCTACTAAATCTGGATATTTTTCCGAATTGGACAATGCTATTACTCATTCAGAGTATGGGCTAAATTTTGATAATGCCATTTTAAAGAGTAGGGAATTTCCAGATGGAACAGAAGGGGAGAGTGAGGATCAATGGGGTGAAACGTCCAATGCTTCAATATCTACTCAGGAAAAATCCAACGGAAAAGAAGATATTAATTCTTTCCATTTCAATGAAAGTAGACTAGGCAAAGAATCTCAACAGGCTTTAATGAATCCTAGACTTATGTGGAGCCTCTTCTTACAAAATAGACTTTTGATCCAATTACTAAGTATACTTCCATTAGGTGCATTAAATATTTAACATGCATTTTTGGTTGGAATTCTATTTAAGATGGATGTAAAGATGGGTATATGAATGCACTAGTTGAGAAGGGGGTATACATCAATCATAAAATAGGCTTTAAGGTGGATGGTTGATAGACCCATGTATGCAGAATGAAGAATCCTAAAGGCCTTTGACAAGCCCAAGCAAGCACCACGTGCCTGGTACTCAAGGATTGATGAATATCTGTTATATTTGGGCTTCATTAAAACTGTTGAAGATCCCAATATTTTTTATTTGATAGATATGGTCCATTCATTTTAGTCCCATATGTAGATGATTTTATACGTACAGGTAGTTCTAAGAAGCTCATAGCATTGTGCCAGACAAAGCTAGCAGGGGAGAAGTTAAAGAAATTGACTAAGAGACTCAAACTAGTGGAAATTTGAAAACACTGTCCTCACTAAGAGGGAGTGTAACATAAGATCCTTGATGGCATAGAAGTTCCAACAGAAGGAAACATAATTCCTGTAAAGAAAACATGAGGGAGTAACAGATCATAGGATGGTGCAACACTATAATGGCTGAGGGAGTAACAGATCAGAGTAATGATCTTGAGAGCAGCGTTGGAGCTATGTAGAAGAGAATGAGTGAGGGTTCAATAGATTAGAGGATGGTGCGGCCCTAGTTTTCATGAGATAAATGTTGGAGTTATGTCAGAGAGAATGAGTGAGGGTGCGAGAATGCCTTAACTTACTGCACCAAGCTCTTCAAGTTCTGTTCGTAGAGAGTTTTGCATGCTCTTAATATCATTAGAGTATGGCACAGATCACTATGACAAATAGGTAACTAGCATGGGGATTTGGTAAGGGCACAGACCCAAAGGAGGATTAAACATACATGAATGACAGAACTATCCTCCATTCTAGGTGCAATATCTTTGGCACTTCCATCCAAATAAGAGGGAGTGTTCGTTAAGTGGATTAGGGTTAGGGTTTGACTAGGTCACCTTGTGCACTTCATATATGT